>JAXDDX010000379.1:0-107996 GCA_034670405.1 Hoplostethus atlanticus | reverse complement strand
TTTTGTGAAACTTTTTGGGTACCCTTCAAAAAATTTATCATCTTTTAAAATTCAAATTATTTGTCGACCAAAATTTTTCCCATTTTCAATTCAAACCCATGCATACTACTGTTGTAAATGACTTTTCATTTACATAGGTTTTTCTTCTTTTTTTTAAACTTTCCCAAACAAAATATGAATTCTTTCTAATTTACCCCCACCTCCTAAAAACTACTACCCCCAAAAGGGGCCCTTTTGTAAGTCTGCCCAAATTTAAATTTATTTGCTTTGGAAAAAGTAGCTGAAACTTGCTGTAATTTTTTGTTTTGAGTGAAAAAAATCGCAAAATATTTTTATCTTCTTAAAAATTTTTTTTTTTTTTCTTTATTTGACCTCCCATTTTTTTTTAACTGTATTGTCTGTATGTAAAACAGATTATGCCCTTTGGATTGACGTTGCGAATGCTTTTTAAAACGCTTCAGCTGCAGAGTAAAAAAAAATAAGGAATCACTTGGCCCAAAGGGTAACAGGGGTTTTATTGTTTGTACAAAAGGGGAGGTGCATAGGGTATAAATTTCCCCTTGGTTTAATTAAAACCTTTTAAGTTTGTGTGGGGTGTGTGTGTGTGTGGTGTGTGTGTGTGTGTGGGGTGTGTGTGTGTGTGTTTTTGTGTGTGTTCATTTTAGTTCCTTAGCGCATTTTGCCAGCATCCTTAAACCCTTCAACCTGCATGTTAGACGGTTGAAAAACATGGGGCCGGGTTTGGAGAAGTGGGGTTTTACTTCAGAAATTAAAAAATTGATCACTGAACTGTTTGAAAAACCCAAAAACTCCAATTTTAGTTGGGTTACTGTACAAAAAAATGAATTCAATTTTTCCTTCCTATCAGTTTTTGCATCAGGAAAACCTTTTTCCCCTGCGGAAATTAACATTTTTAAACCCACTTATTGTTGTTTTGTATTATTTACGGGGAAGTAACGGGGGGTTAAAAAGGAATTCCCTCTCGGGGGAGAAATTTACAGTATCATATTTTAAAACCCTTTTTTTCAGGGGGTTTTTTTCCTTTTTGGGGTGGAAAGGGGGGGGGGGTTAAATTAATGTTAGAAAAGTATTTTCCAAAGGAAACATGGTTCTTTTTATATCTCTGAGATATTGGGATTATTTACGGGTTTATTAGAAAAATCACCTTTTCTGTGTTAGTAAAATTTTTTTTTTTTCTTATTCTTGTTTTGTTTTTTGGTTTTGCTTAAATATTGTGATGGTTGGGGGAAATATAGTCCCATGTTTTTTTTTCTTATCTGAAATAAAAGTGGAGTTTTGTGGATGTGAGGGGTTTTAAATTTTTAATTTAACCCTGCCTAAATACATGAAAATTAAATTTTCATGAAAATTTAGCTTTTTTTCCATTCCTTTCTTCTTCATGCTAAAATATAAAAAAACCAAACCCTTTGGTGCATTTTTATATATGATATTTTTTTAAACCCCAAACTTTTTCCCCCGGGATACAGCCGGGTTTGGGGGGGGGAGGAGATAAAATATTGCGCGACGAAAAATACGTAAAGTGGATAAAACAAAAAGGAAAATTACAAAAACTTTTTTCACAATTTTATGCCCCCTGGAATGAACATAAAGAGTTTTCCCAAAAAGAGTTAAAAAAAAAAAAAAAAAGACCCCAAAACCTGTGGGCAAAAGGCCCTGGCGGGAGGGAGGGGGTAGAAGGAAAGGGGAGGAGTTTGTCCCCAACAAAAAACAGTGCCCGGAGCTTTGTATCTCAGGGGTAAATTTTCCCGGTTTTGGCAAAAAGGGTTTAAGACCAAGGCAAAAGGGTGGCGGGATTTGTTTAAAAAAAATGTTTGTAAAAAAAATCTAACCCACTTCCATGGTGTTTCCACTTTTGAGGTGGTCACTTTCCTGGCAAGTTAAATGCTTGATCACTAAAGTAGGTAAAATTATTTAAAAAACCACCAGATTTTCCCCCAAAAAGTGTCGAAACCCCAACATATTATGTGTGTTACATTTAAAAAGGGTTTTGGGGGATGTGTCCCAGTAGCCCTAGCATGTCAAAATTAATTAAAAATTGGGTGAAAAGGGACGTTTAAAAAAATTTCTTTGGGATTTTACGGGGGGGGTTTTTAGCTTGGAATTCAGCTTTTGCTCGGTTTTTTGCATCAAAGACACTGTTACAGGGTCTGTCAAAAGGGGGACGAATAGTATCAATAAATAGTCAAAAAATTTGATAAATGATCAATTTTTACACTCAAAAAAAAAACACTTTAAATGAAGTTTTACGGTTTTTGGGGACTTATTTTATTAGTTTATTTTGAATGTGTAGGTTTTGTCGATCTTTTAAAAAGACATGTTAAAATTTAAATATACCTATCCCCAGTAGTTATGTCTCTCTTTTGTTTTGGGTTTTCCCCCTTTTTTTGGGGAATAATGGGGAAAAAATAGATATTCGAATGGTTCGAACCGTGTGTTTTTTTAAAAGGAATAATCAGACGAAATTTTTGGGCCCAAATTCTGAACCCCTGCCCCCTCTTTTTTAAACCCCCATCTCCTCCCTTGTATCAGTGTTTTGTGGGGGATAACCCCGGGCCTCTCCCAAAACACACCCTGGGGTCTCAGACACACCCCAAAAACCCAAAACCCCGGAGAGTAAACCCAACCCAGAAACACACCCCCTAAAGGGTCAAAAACGCCCCCCAAAAATAACACTGGGGGGTCAGAATACCCCAAAAAATTATTTACCAACGGCCCCCCAAACCCCCCTTAAACCCACAGTTGCCGGTGACCCAAAAGCATATCCTTGGGCCACAGTCAGGGGGCCCGGGAAACACCCCAAATTTTCAGAGACGGGGACATGCCCCCCAAATGAAAAATGAAGGCATTTTCCAGCCAAACCGCAAAAACACCCCAAAAAAACAGGCTGAAAAACACATTAAAATCAAGGCGAGGGGGAAACAGACACCCAAAATAAAACCTTGTTGGTCAGGTGACAAAAAAAAAGGTAGAAAAAGACTTTTTCATTTTAAAATTCAGAAATTTTGCATGCTTTTGTTCCACTTGCAGATTTTTCATGCAGATTTAAGATAAACAGTATCTTTTTAAATTTTAAATTTTATATCCAAAGCGGACAGACACTAAAATTTGTTGGGGTTTTCCCCTTTTTTGTTTCCCTCTTTTCATTTTTTCTTTTTTCCAAAAAAAATGTTATGTCAAAAGGGACAAAAGGTTTATTCAAAAAATTATCAAAATAAAAAGATTCAAAGTTAAAGAGTGTTGAAAAAGGGTTTCCTCCAGGTCATCATGAAAAGTGTATATGAACAAATGAAAAAGGGGAATGAGTGAGAAGAGAAGAAGTTGGGGTTTGAGGGGAAAATTTTTCCCTTATAAAACCCCTTTTCCCCTTTGGGAAAAAGAAGGGACAATCACATTTTTAATTTCATGGGGGGAAAAAAATCGTTTTTTTTGGGGGGTATAATTAAAAAATAAAATTTCCCGGGCCCAAAAATTTATTTATTTTGTTGATTTCCCCCTTTGGTCCTCCAAAATGATCCAGAAAGTTTTGGTTTTCCCAAGGGAAAACAGTCATCTGACAACAGAGTATTTTTAGCCTCCCAAATTTTAAACCCTTTTGTTTATCTGGTTTCTAGAACATGGGGTCATGTTTTTTATTCCCAGCACCTGCTTTGCGTATCCTGAATTTAAAAAATGTTGGGACACAAAAATTTGAGGGTTTTTTTGGATTGTTTGGACCGGGCAGAAAAAAAGACCCCTGACTTTGTAGTGACAGCGGGGAAAAGGAAACCAAAGGTACTAAGTGGTTGCCATTTTTTCATTATGAAGAAAACTGTTCTTTTTGTTTGGTGGCACCACAGAAAGGGTTTGTTGAGGGTTAAAATCATCTTTAAAATCAGGGTTGCTTTTTGTATAGGGTTTTTATTATGATTTTGGGGTTTTTTCCCAAAAAACCCTTTTTCATTTACTGGAGGGGAATTTTTACCCATGTGGGAATCAACCCCCTGAAAGTAATATTTGGCCATTCCCCTCCCCCAAAATTAAAGTTTAAAAAAAATGCATTGTTTGAAATTTTGGTCAAAAATTTGAATGTATGGACTGAATTTTATGGGGGATTAATCATTTGGGGGTTTAAAATACCCCTTTAAAAAAAAAAATTTTATGAAAAAAAGGTCAAACAAACTTGGGGACAACAACACCCCTGGGAAAAGCCAGAAAAGAAATTCGGGAAAGTATGTAAAACTATGGGGGTATGCAACACATCAAAAATTCTGTCTCAAGAGGAATTGTGTAAAAAAAAAACCCACCTCAGGGAAGAGGAAATGTAGGCTTTGTCATTGCAGGTAAAACCCCCATGGTGTAAGTCAAAACCGGGACGAAAATTGAATCAACAAACCACCATCAAAAAAGGAGAACACAGTAAGGGGAAGGAAAAATAAGAGATAAAAAAATATACTCGTAAAAGGCATTTATGTTTTGGGCAGCAGGGATTGATTTTTAAGAGGTTTTAATTTATACATAAATTTATTTGATTTATTTAATAAATTTCCTAACTATCTGACCTATGTTTGGGTTTAAACTTCAAAACCCAATTTTTCCCCCATTGATTTACTTCCAAATTTTGTTTTTAAAAAACTTTTATTTTTTTAAATGCAAAAATTTATCAAAATTTGGAAAATAAGATTTTATTTCAGTCAAGAAATGTTTCCCGGGAAAGGATTGCAGGGAAAAAGAATTTCTATAATGGTTCAAAAACCTTTCAATCAGGACTTTTATACTATAAAAATTTGAACTTTGAAATTGGGTGTAAATTTTGAAATGTGAAAATTTAAAATGACTAACTTTGAAACTTTCCCTCCACTCATATTTTCATACAGCAACAAAGTTTTAAAAAAAGGGTTTGGGTTTGGGGTTTTTCATATCTGGCAGGGGAGAAAAATGAAAAAACCCGGGATGTCTTTAAATGTATTTCCCTACTTCCTGCCCAAGCCCTAAACTACCCCCTTTTAGTGGGGAAACCTAAAACATTTGGAAAACATGCCTTTCTGCCTCGCGTCAAAAAAACATTGGCACAAAGAAAACTCAGGACAAGAGGTAAGAAAAAAAGGGGACTTTGGGTTTTCCCATTTTTTTAAAGTTTTATGGTTTCAAAGGAAATGATTGAGAATAGGAAAAGGGGTTGTCCCACTTAGCAGGGGTGTTTCTTTTTGCAACCATTTAAAACTGGATGGAAAAAAATTTTGTATATATTTCATTTTTAAAAAGGGTTTTTTTAAAACCCATGAATTATGGGTTCCCTCATCTCGTGCTAAACGGGTTTGGTCCTCTTTTTTTTTATTATTATGGCTGTTTAGTTACTTTAAAATATTAATCTTGTCAGGATTCGGGGCACAAAGGTTTTTTGGGAGGGGGCTAAAGGTGGAAAACGCCTTTAATAGATGCCCAAAGGGTCCCTCTTTTTTAATTTAAGATTAAGGTTTTTGTTTTTTGTTTTTTTTTGTTTTTTTTGATGGTTTATTTTGTGAAGATTATGATAAAACATATTCAGACAGAAAATAAATTTTTTAAAATTTAAATAATGGGCGAGGGAAAATGTGGGGGAAAAGTTTAAACCCTACTTTTGAATTTGGGTTGTATTTTATTAATTTTTCATACTTGGGCCATTCCCCAGAAGGAAAAGAACAATTTTAAAAATCATTCATTGGCATCTGTAAAAAACAGGTTGAAGGATTTCTTTTTTGGGACTCCAATGTTTCAGGGTAGTTTAACGGGTTTTTTTGGGTAAAAAACTGGTGAAACATATGAAAAGTAACTTTAACTCCTTTTAGAATGAAAGTTTTTTTTGTAGGAGCACTGGTGACGCCCCCCCCCGGCCCCCCTTTTTGCCCAGTCTCGCCAGTCCCCCACTTTGTGGGCACGCCGTTTGGTTTTTTTGGACCCAGGCCCAGAGTTCTGCAGGCGGGACCTACACCGACCGGCCACCTAAAAGGACAAAAGCAGACCTCAGTGGTTAACAGCAACCAACCCTTTTCACAGGCAACGTATTTATACCTAAGGGGAATAAAAAAAAATTTGTTTGAAAAAACCTGAATCGCATTAAAAACAAGCACACACCAAAAGACACCACAAAGACTGTGCCTTTGGGGGCCCTTTTTCTATAGGGTTTTTCAATTCTTTTTCATTGTGAAGGTGAATTCGTAAAAGGCAAGGTTTGGGATTGGTATGTCCCGAGGGAATTTGGGAAAACAGTTGGAGATGGTCCCGGGAACGCCCAGGCTTCTACGGGAAGGCGAGACGAGTTTAAAAACTGGTATGTCGCTCACCCCAAAATTTCAATGGAAAAAGTATTTATGGGGAGTTTTTTTACTTTTACCCCCATACAACGGCCCCCTGGGGGACATAAATTTTCCCACCATCCCACGGCCCTTTGTCTGCTTTAATGGTGAGCCCTTTTAAATATGAAAATTTTAAACTGGGCCCAAAATTTACACAAATTTCAAAAAAAAATGGAAAAATGCCCCCTAAAAAACCACCCCATTTAAAAATTAAATAAAAAAAGGGTATTAAATTACAAAATGTTTTTTTTAATATTTTTTCTCATTTTTTTGTGATTTTAAAACCAAATTTTTTTCCTATTTCTTTTTACAGTCCCTTTTTTAGAAATTTAACCTCATGTTTGTACCGTAGGGTATATAAAAATCCCAAACCAATAATACCACCACTCCATCAAAAAAAATTTGGCCTTTCTACCCCCTAGAGATGTCCCCTAGTTTTTACACTTTTGAATGTCCCCCCCCGTTTTAAATTTCCCCCCCCAAAACATCCTGTTTCAACCAGAAATACTTTTCAAATTAGGGAAAAGCAAGATCCTCCCCCCCCCCCCCCCCCCCAAAAATGCCATTTTCAGTGTGACTTAACAGATTAAATCATTTTTCCCAAAATTTTCCCAAAAATATCAATTCCCCTTCCTCATACAAGTTCCTTTTTTCCCCTTAAAATTTAAAAAAATTTTTTTAAGGGCCGAAAAAAGCTTCTTTTTTTCAATTCACACCTTCCAAAGATCTCAAATCCCCTTTTGGTTTCCCTATCCTGATAATCCAATTTCACCCCTTTTCCGGGGGAGGAGAGATCCCACCCGCTTTTACCCCAAATTTAACCCCCTTTTTTCCCCTGCATCACCCCCTGTGTTCAAATTATTGCTCCTGACATGGGAAACAACGTATGCTTGCTTTACCCAGGGGTTGTTCAGATGTTCCCACCACTCCCTTTCCAAAGACTCCCATGCAGCATTTGAAAAATGAGTGTTGCCCACTTTTGATGTCCAGTCATGGTATTGTTTTATTTTTAATTTTCCAAATTTCCCCTTAACCAAAAATTTCCATGTTCCATTTTTTTCCATTTCCCAGGTCGGTGAATGGGTCTGCAACCCCATGTTTTAAAATCCCAAATGCCCAAAAAAAATGGACCGAAAATCCGAGATTTGCCCGGGGGGAATCACGTAGATCTGGCCGGTTTTGCTCTGTCCCCCAAAAAAATTTTATGAAGTGGAAAAAAATTTGTACCCTTGGACCCCTAAAAACAAGTTTTGTTTTGCTTTTTAAATCAAAAAAATAGAGGGCAAACAAGAGTATTTTGAAAAATGTCATTCAAATTTAAAACACAGCAATTTACAAAATTTCAGCAGGGGCCAGATGGTTTAAGTGGTGAAGGCTTCGGTTCAATTTTCCCCCCAAAACCATCCACAGCCCCGTGGCCCTTGGGGGGTGTCTTTCTTTGGTTCACGGAATTTTTCAGGGCCCCTTTGGCTCTGGGGCCTTGCATTTCCTTTTATTGAACTTTTTGATGATCTGGGATTAGGAATTGAAGCTTATTCTACTTTCCCCGCATCATTTTAAGTTTTACGGGGTTTTAAACAAGACTTTGAGCTAAATGGCCCACAATGTTAAAGTGGTTTACATGGTTAATGTGTTTTGGGCTTTGTCCACTTTGTCCCTTACATGACCACACAAGGGCTCTATGTTTAGATTTTTTAAAAAACCAAAAAAAAAAAAACCCTTTGGGGAAATCTCCATTTTTGTTTTTCTTTGCACCTCCGTTTTACCCCAAACCCCTTTACAGTTGTGTTTTTTCCTCTTCGTGGAGGGAAAACCCGACAAGGGAAACAAGGGGCATCCCCGGCCCCGGCAGGTAATGATTTGTGGGAAACGGCCTTTAAAGTTTAAAAAGCTGTGGTCTGAATTTGGGGCACCTCGCTCTTTCGACACTGGAGCAACTTGCAACCCCGGGTTTCACCACCCAAAGCAGGGGAATGTGTTTACTTCACGTTCGGGGACGCGGGGGAGGGTGGGGCAGAAAGATAAAATTTCTTCCCCTCAGTTTTTCCCCTTCCCTTGTCACACAGCCAGTAAAGACATCTAAAACTTTATTCATTTTTTCCCCTTTTTTGAAATTTGCAAAAATTTCCCCCTCCATCGCATTTTCACATAGTGTTTAACCCTGTTTCTTGATTTTTAAAAAATTTTGCAAATTACCTTAAAATTTGGGCAATGTTTTTAAATTACACATTCCCAAAATGATGAAATTAAACCCTTTAGGCTTCGTTTGAATGCTTGGCATGAATACAATGCTTCTTAACAGGCAAAAAAACCCGCTCTGTAACCCAAATAGCAGGACCAAGGTCAAATTGAAAAAAAAAAGCACTTTTTCAATTTTAAGGGAATTTTCCCCCCTATTGAATGAAAAAGTTTAAGGGGAAAAGAAAGCTTGTTTCTTGGGCAGGACAAAAAGGGGGCAAAAAGCGTTGAAAAAGCTGTTGTTTAAACTCAAAATCCCTTTTAAACGAGGGCATCCAGTCATTTTTTAAAATATGAATGGGACGGTCTAGGTTGGTTATTATGCCCAAAAAAAAATTATCCCCTTTTCTTTTAAAACAGTAATAAACTATGGATTTCTTAAAATTTTAAGCTTCAAAACCCAAAGGGAAAGTCAAATTGACCAAGAGGAAAAATCCTATATATATTGGACCTTAAATGATAATAGGGAGAAAATTTGGCATAGATAAAACAACGGATAAAAAATTTAAAAAGTAATTTAAAAAAACAGCTTAATTTTAAAATTTCTGAATGTCTGAAGGGTTGTCCGGGCTATTTCAGTTACAAATGAAAAAAGGCCCCCACTTTAAAAAGGACAAAATGAGACTTTTCATCACTCTTTCAGTGGAATAAAGGGGAACAGCGAGTGAACTATACTCTCCGTTTTAGGGAACACAGGTAATCATCACTGCCCAAAATGGGATGGACCCGTTTAAATTTACACCCGTTTATCTCTCCCCCTCTGGGACCCAAATAACATTTTACCCCTTTCCTGTGTTTGAGAGTGTCACAAGCAGTGGGGGGTAAACAATACTGAAAATCATGGGGGAAGTCATTTAGCTTGATTTTGTGGTTAAATTTTTACCCAAAGGTTTAGTTTTTGGGTCGAAAAAAGATCTAAAAATGTGACAGCTTGCCTGGCAGGTACGATCAGAGTATGATTTGTGTAGGGGAACCCTCCCCTTTCCCAAATTAAAGTGATAAATTTTTGGGAAAATTTTATACTATATGTATATCCAAAACCCCCAGAATGTCCATTGATTAAAAAAAAAGTTGGTTTCCACCCCGATTTCGCAAAATCCCGTCTGTGGTTAAAAATTTCATCCCTTTTGTTAAACAGCTGGGTTCATCCATTTTGGGAAACCCAAAAATTATTGTGGGAAAAAAAGGGGGGGCCCCGTCCTGTCAGGGAAATTTTAGAATGAAATGGGCGATAATTTAAATTTGGTTTTGTTCCTTTTATGTCTCCCGTTTTCTAAAAAGCTGAACGATTCAGATCAACAGGACAGGGCTGAGGGTAGCATTTACTCTGCATTTGGAAAACAGGGTAAACAGGCCCCCGTGAACTATACTTCCCGTTTGATGGCAAAGAAAGGTTTTCCATCACTGCCCCGATGGGGATGGACCAGTAATCACACCCGTTCAAACTCTCACTGCTGGGACTAAATACCATTCACTGTCTTTCCTGTGTTTGAGGGAATTTTCAGAAGCAGTGGAGTAAAAAATTAAATGAAGTTTACTGGTAAGACATTTAGCTTGGGTTACAAAAGTAGTCGCCAAAGGGAGGTATGCAATTTGAAATTTCAAATAACCAAAAACTGGAAATATGATGTATTTACTAGTTTCTTTTGGCTGTGGTTTAAAATTTGTTGCCCAAAAAAGTTGCTTTTCCCAAACTTTAAAAGCCCCCCCCCTTGGACACAAGTTAATTTAGATGGTAAAAACCCGGTTCCGAAATAAAAACCACCCCTCATCTCAGTTTTTCCCAAAAGTGGAAATATTCTAAATGGGTGGTGTTGTTTTCAATTCCCCCCAGTCACCCCCAAAAGATGTCCCCCATTTTATGGTTTTCGTTACAATGTAGGAAATTTAAAGATTGAAAAATTAAAAAAATACCACTGGCTGCAAAGGGCTGCTGTCCCTGTTTAAATCCCTTCCCCCCATTTTCTGCTTTGGGTTTCTTTTTGGGTTTTTCCCCAAATTAATTTTTTTTGGGGATAGAAAAAAAGGCCCTAAAAAAAATAGCCCACCCCAAAAATTTGGGATGTAAAAGGAAACCTTGCCGTTAGTTTCTAACTTCACTTTGGTCACTTTCTGTCTCAGTTCCTTCTAATGCAGAAGGATTCAGATCAACAGGACAAACTGAGACTAGCATCACTCTGCAGTGGAATAAGGTCAACAGCACAGTGAACTATACTCTCCAGTTTGATGGCACAGAGGTACACATCACTGCACCAGATGGAGATGGACCAGTAACTCACACAGTCTCTTCTCTCACTGCTGGGACTAAATACACATTCACTGTCTTCACTGTGTTTGAGAATGTCAGAAGCAGTGGAGTAAACATTACTGAAGTCACTGGTAAGACATTTAGCTTGATTACAAATGTAGTCGCCAGGCAGGCTATGCAATTAGATGCACTACCAATCTGAAAATATGATACATTTACTAGTTTCTAAGGCTGTGGTTAAATATTGTGCCAAACTGTTGCTTTTCCAAGCTAAATGCCCCACCTTGACACAAGTTAATTTAAATGGTAAAACCTGGTTCTCAGAGTAAAATCCCACACTCATCTGCAGAGTAAACATTATTGCATTCACAGGTATTCACTTGAATTCTTTTCTTTTTCTAAATGAATGCCCTCCTTGGTACATATGAACACCTTTCCCTTTTCTCCTCATACAGTTAAGAGCAGCCCTTCAGTTTAATTTTTTACTTTGTGTTTTCTTGCTGTTTGTTATATGTGAACACTTGTTGAGTACCTCTTCAATGAAATTATCATCATAACCTTCAATTATAATGTCGGACCAGAACTTTTTATTTTCAATTCAACATCATGCATACTACTGTTGTAAATGACTTTTCTTCTTTTCTTACAATTCCTTACAAAATATGAATTCATCTAACTACTCCACCTCCTACAACTACTACTCCAAAAGGGCCTTGTAAGTCTGTCCATTTATTATTGCTTTGAAAAAGTAGCTGAAACTTGCTGTAACTTTTGCTCTGAGTGAACAAATGGCAAAATATATTATCTTCTTAAAATGTATTTTTTATCATTATTTGACCTACCATTATTTTTATCTGTATTGTCATGTATGTCAACAGATTATGTCCTTGGATTGACATTGCTAATGCAGTCAACGGTTCAGCTGACAGAGTCAGAAATAAGGAATCACTTGGACCAGGTAACAGTGATTACTGTTTGTCACATCGTGCATGCACATCATGCATAGGTGCATACTGTATCAATTTCAGCACTGGTTTGAATTCACTTTTAAGTGTGTGTGTGTGTGTGTGTGTGTGTGTGTGTGGTGTTCATCTAGTTCCTTACACGCAATGTGCCAGCATTCTTCAACTTCAACCTGCATGTTAGATCGGTTGAAACATGAGCCAGGTGGAAGTGTGGTTTACATCAACAATATGAAATCTGATCATTGAACTGATGAAGAACCAAACTACAATTTTAGTTAGCTTACTGTACAATAAAATTAATTAAATTTTTCCATCCTATCAGTGTTGCATTAGGTATAACTTTTTACCCTGCTGAAATTAACAGTTAAACCACTTATTATTAGTACATTAGTATTTGTATTAGTACACAGCTTTAGTGTCAACTAATTGATTACTGTGTGATGTTTAGTGTAAGAATTTACAACTTACAATAAAAGGAATTCCCCTCTCAGGGAGCAATACAGTATCATATATAAAATCTTCTTTCACTGTGTTTTTCCTTCTGTGGAAAGGGGTGGTATTAATGTTAGAAAGTAGTTCCAGGAAACATGGTTCTGGTTTATATCTCTCAATGAGATTATTCTACAGTTTATTAGAAAAATCACCTTTTCTGTGTTACTTACAGATGTGTAAAGTGAAATTTTGTTGTTTTTCTTATTGTTGTTTTTGTTGTTGTTTTGCTTCAATATTGTGATGGTTTGTGGAAATATAGAGCATGTTTTGTTTTCATATCTGAAATAAAAGTGGAGCCTTGATGGATGTGAGTGGTTTAATTTAATACCCTGCCTAAATACATGTTAACTTAATTCATGCAATTTAGCTTTATTCCATTCCTCTTTTCTCCATGCTCAAATATATAAAATAAATCCATTGGTGCATCTTATATACTATGATATTGTTTTAACTCAAACTTGTTCCAAGAGATTCAGCCTGTTTGGTGGTGGAGGAGATCAAACATCACGTTTGCGCAACGCAAACGTCACGTAAAGTTGATACAACAAAAAGGTAAATTACAAAACTTTATCACAACTTTATGCTCCTGCAATGATACATAAAAGAGTATTTAAAGAGTTTAAAAAAAAGACACCTAACTGTGGCAGAGGCCTGAGCAGAGGGAGTGGTAACAAGGAAAGAGGGAGGAGTTTGGCTCCACGACAGCCTTTGCTATCTCAGAGGTGAAGTTTCCTGTTTGGCAACAAGGTAAGACCAAGGCTGAATAGTGGCTGGATTTGTTTCAAAAATGTTTGTAAAAAAAATCGAATCACTTCCATGGTGTTTTCACTTTTGAGGTGGTCACATACTTGGCTGGCACATAAGTTAAATGCAATGATCACTGAGTAGGACAAATATTTGAAACCACCAGCATTCTTCCCTCAGTGTGGCAACCAACATATTATGGGCGTGTGTGTTACAGTAAAATGTTTGGGCAGTGTACAGTAGCATAGCATGACGAATTAATTACAAATTGTGAAAAGGGACGCTTACAAAAATCTTTGGATTTTACTGGCGGTCTTTAGTCTTGAGAATTCAGCTTTTGCTCGGCCTGCATCACAAGACACTTAATAATTTAATCATTCAATTATTATATTATTATTATATCATTATTTACTCAGACAAACTGACTGACTCTGTGTTTATTAAAATATCCTGACTCTGTGTTTATTAAAATATCCTATGTTGCACGTATGGAAAATATGTCTGTAGAATACATGATGCAAGACAACAGTACTTCCAAATATGTACCTGTAGGGAGATATGTCCACTGAAACATAAAATGAAACATGAAAATAATCATTAACAAGGCCTTGTCTTTAAAATTTAGATCAAGTCATTTTGAGGCATAAATAACCTTTCAGTCACAAGGTAGGAGCTACAATCACTTTTTGGCAAGTGGAAAACTGTGTGTTACTGGTTATATTGGCCCTTTAATGGGTATTTCAACAGGTAAGAAGGACTAGGTGGGCTATAATCTTTAAAATATAACCCCCATGGATGAAATCAAGTCATTTTGAGGCATAAATAATCTTTCAGTCACAAGGTAGGAGCTGCAATCACTTTTTGGCAAGTGGAATACTGTGTGTTACTGGTTGTATTGGCCCTTTAAAGGGTATTTCAACAGGTAAGAAGGACTAGGTGGGCTATAATCTTTAAAATATAACCCCCATGAATGAAATCAAGTCATTTTGAGGCATAAATAACCTTTCAGTCACAAGGTAGAAGCTACAATCACTTTTTGGCAAATGGAAAACTGTGTTTTATGGGTTGTAGGCTTATTGCCGATTTACATTACATTACATTACATTACATTACAGGCATTTAGCAGACGCTTTTATCCAAAGCGACTTACAATAAGTGCATTCAACATAGGTAGGCAAGAAAACTACTACTCACCAGAAATCATAAGTGCATTTCCTTCCTAAACAAGCAACTAAGAGCATAACTAGCGCTAAGGTAAAAGTGCAATAAGTTAGCTACCTACTTTTCTTAAACAAATGAGACAAATAAGAAAATCAAATGAGCAAGAGCTAAGACAAATAAGTATATCAAATAAACAAGATCCAATAAACAAGAGCTCATACAAATAATTGACGACAAATAGGCAAGGCTAAGAGGAAGGGTCAGGGTAGTGTTTCCTGAAGAGGTGGGTTTTCAGCCTGCGGCGAAAGATGGGCAGTGACTCAGCTGTCCTGACATCAGTGGGGAGTTCATTCCACCACTGCGGGGCCAGGACAGAGAAGAGCCGTGACCGTGTAGATCGGCCGCAGGGGCCTCTGAGCGACAGGGCAGCCAGTCGCCTCGAGGCAGCAGAGCGAAGTGGTCGGGTGGGGGTGTAAGGCTTGACCATAGCCTGGAGGTAAGAAGGAGCTGTTCCTTTCACTGCCCTATAGGCTAGCACCAGGGTCTTGAACTGGATGCGAGCCGCTACAGGGAGCCAGTGTAGAGAACGGAGAAGGGTAGTTGTGTGGGAGAACTTGGGGCGGTTGAACACCAGACGAGCTGCAGCTTTCTGAACAAGCTCCAGAGGTCTGATGGCAGACGCCGCGGCACCAGCAAGGAGGGAGTTGCAGTAGTCCAGGCGGGAGATGACAAGAGCCTGGATGAGCACCTGCGCTGCCTTGTCAGTAAGGAAGGGGCGAATCCTCCTGATGTTGTAGAGGAGGAATCTGCAGGAGCGTGTCACTGATGCGATGTTTGCCGAGAACGACAGTTGGTCGTCCAGGGTCACACCCAGATTCCTTGCAGTCCAAGTTGACGTCACCACAGCATTATCAATGGCCAGGTCTCGGTGTGGACAGCCCTTCCCCGGGAGGAACACCAGCTCAGTCTTGTCCAGGTTGAGCTTCAGGTGGTGCATCGACATCCACTCCGAGATGTCAGCCAGACATGCAGCAATGCGTGCCTCCACTTGTGTGTCAGAGGGGGGAAATGACAGGATCAGCTGGGTGTCATCTGGGGCGGCTGGGGCGGCTGTGGCTCAGGAGGTAGAGCGGGTTGGCCTCCAATCAGAAGATCGTAGGTTCGATCCCCGGCTCCTCCAGTCCACATGTCGAAGTGTCCTTGGGCAAGACACTGAACCCCAAATTGCTCCCAATGGTCAGGCCAGCACCTTGCATGGTAGCTCACTGCCATTGGTGTGTGATGTGAGTGTGAGTGTGAGTGTGAGTGTGAATGGGTGAATGAGAGGCATATACTGTAAAGCGCTTTGGATAAAAGCGCTATATAAATGCAGTCCATTTACCATTTACCATCTGCATAGCAGTGGTAGGAAAAGTCGTGGGAGTGGATAACAGAACCAAGAGATGTTGTGTAGAGGGAAAAAAGAAGAGGACCCGGAACCCCAGTAGTGAGCCTGCGTGGTTCTGACACAGACCCTCTCAGCGTCACCTGGTAGGAGCGATCCGTCAGGTAGGATGCAAACATGGAGAGTGCAGAGCCTGAGACACCCATCCCCTCAAGGATGGAGAGGAGGATCTGGTGGTTCACCGTGTCAAACGCTGCAGACAGGTCCAGGAGTATCAGGACGGAGGAGAGAGAGTTCGCTCTAGCGGCATGGAGCGACTCCGTCACTGCCAGGAGGGCAGTCTCGGTCGAGTGACCCACTTTGAACCCAGACTGGTGGGGATCCAAGAGGTTGTTCTGGTGGAGGTACAAGGACAGTTGATTGAAGACAGCACGTTCAAGAGTTTTTGATAGGAAGGGTAGAAGGGAAACCGGTCTGTAGTTCTTGACCTCAGAGGGGTCAAGTGTTGGTTTCTTCAGAAGGGGGGTGACTCTGGCAGTCTTGAAAGCAGAGGGAAAGCATCCAGACATCAGAGACGTGTTGATGAGGTGGGTCAGGAAGGGAAGGAGTTCAGGTGCAGTAGACTGCAGCAGAGTGGATGGGACCGGGTAAAGGGAGCATGTGGTGGGGCGGCTAGATGTAACAAGGTGAAGGACCTCGTTTGGGGAGAGGGGAGAAAAATGGGATAGGGAGGGAGGTGGGGAGGGAAAAGGTGGAGAGGGTGGTAGAGAGACATTTAAAGTGGTAAAAAGGACTGGATTGGTTATAATCTAGGGCACAGAGCAGGTAAAATAATGTAGAGTCATAAGGATAATTGCAAGAGATCATTTCATTATTTTATATATAACCCATCCGTAAATACCATAATTACAGTCTAGTTTACAAATATAAACAAGGATATTAGACATACCAAACACATATCGACATCAGCAACAATACTATAGTATTGTCTATAATCACGTAAATGTCATGTCTGATTACGCTATAAACTGCAAACACTCTTCTTTGATTATTTGATTACCAGAAACGTTAAACTTTCACAAAGACATACCTTTGCTATTACCACGGACATAAAGTTATGTGTACTTGCACATTATGACTGTTTGATCCAAATAAAAGCACCTGTAGACGTATATAAACTGGGCGATACAGCTTTAACAGGCTGCGCGCTCTCCCGCGGACGTTGATCACTTTTGGGCGAAAATCACTTTTAGGCATGACACCTGTCACAAGTCAAGTAGGTTACAGACCTTGACAGAAGACTCTTCGGCATCAAAGATGAAAAATGCTGAGCGTGACGTCCAAAAGTCACCCGTCCACTAAACACTAAAGAACTGTCTTCAGATTGTGGCCAACCACAATTATGTTATCTTAAATATGTTTAAAAATATATCACATTACAATGCTAGCAAAAGGTAAAAAGCATGCAAAACGCTAACCTGAACGTGATTACTAAACTGTGCGTTGTGGTGGTGAGGGGTGTGTGTAGGGGGGTGGGAGGTATGCGAATGACCTGGCATGCGTCGAATGTCACTACTGAAGGAGGCAACAAAGTTGGAAATTCATGAAACCTGCTGTTTGCCACCTCTAACAGATTCATAGAAAGCTACCCTCAAAGATTTACACAACAAAACAGCAGAATGGTGGAGCTGCATCACATATTTATTGGTCAGATCATTAGATTTGTTTACAACCTCAGCATGCCAAGCCATTACAAAATAAGAGACAAACAATGACCTCTGTCAGAAGTATCTCAATAATTAGAGAAATGAAGGAGGTGTAGACTTGTTTGGCCTTGTGGTGGAAACCAGGCAGGTGACTTTATAAGGTCAAGTCAGTCACACAGCTGATACACGTTTTGCTTTCTAATCTTTGGCTGCACGTTCAGCCAAGCAATTACCTGCTAAGCTTCTCTGATGGAGGGAGGTCAAGAAGGGAAGGAGAAAGGGGAGGGAGGAGAGGACAGGAGAGCAGGGTAACACTTTACCGTCATTCACTATACTAGTGGAACTCCAGGAGGACGAGGAGGGCTGCATTGCTTGTCTTTTTTGTTGTTGTTTTTCTCACCACTTAGGAGAGGGAATTAAGGTAAGAACATTGCAGTGAAGTAATCAGTGTCACATTTCAGATGTTGGAGGTTGCTGGAATAGCATTTTCTGGCTAAATAGAGGATAACATTGGTGTCTGTATTCCATTGGTTTTCAAAGGTTTTATTAGGGGAGGCAGATTTTCTAAATAATTTGTCTCAAAACTTAAAAATCACTGATATTGTTGGTTAGCGTGTAGACTACTTTAACTACATTTGCATTGTTTCTAGACTGCTATCCTTCTAGCCCAGCTTGCATCGAAGATACTTCAGAAGGCTTGGCAAGAAAACACATTTCAAACATTTACCGGCATCTCTCTGATGAGAAGTAACATGTAAATTCTGAATTTTGAGTGGATTTTCCCTTTAGATTCGTAACCTGTACCTCTGTTCATCCATAGCATGTCCACGGCAGGGGAGAGGAACCTCTCTATAACTTCTATCAACTCTGTTACTTCTGCTGGGTCCGCATGCTCAGCAGAAAGGTAACATACCTTTGTAACGGTGCATGATCCCCACTGTATGTGTATATTTTTCTGTGAGATTGACTCGTAGTATATCACCTATGCAGAGAGCCGATGTGGCCTTTGGATGCCCATAACCAAGCTTATGACACTAACCACATTAAGATGTGGCATGAATTGACCTTAGACTCACTGGTCTGAAGTGGTGAGCAATTTGTTCACGTTAAACAAAAGAGTGGTAGATTGTTTCTTCCTTGAGCTGTTGGATGCACACACTTTCCCCCACTGCCTTTTTTCATTCTATTTTCCACCCTGCAGTAAAGATGACGCCCTGAAATCTGCCATGGCTGAAGGGTCCTCGTTAGGTTCTCCTTCTGATACGCCCAAGAAATCGTCGAAGAAGACCAAGAAAAACACTGAGAGCATGACCAAGGTGTACACCTCCGTGCTGAACAGCGTCTTCGGAGCGGTACGCAACAGTTTGATTGGTGGATGGCCCACTTACAGCATGTGTGACTGATCCCTGTTTTTTTTTTCTGTGCCTTCACACCCATTTCGTGATTTGAGGGTATAACTGGAATGGCTGTGTAGTGGTTCCTGACCTCTGCTATAACCCTGCGACCTTTGACCTATAATTATAAGGTCCTGTAGGATCGGGGCAGTCGCAGTGATTGAATCTACTTCAAATGAATTGTGATTGGTTTTCTACCTTCTAGACCAATTCTCTCACTCCTACCAAAGTGGGACAATACAAATTTCTCAATACAAATTTTCGTTTGCCCTATTTTTTTCTGAATGTTTTGCTTACGATGAGACATTAGGTAGAATAGAACAGTTTCAGAAGTCAGGTAGAAGTCAGGTAGCCTACTTACAGCTTACTTCATCATCTTTGCTGTGTGTGTGTGTGTGTGTGTGTGTGTGTGTGTGTGTGTGTGTGTGTGTTAAGCCACCAGTAGGTAGCTTGCTACTGCGGAGACTAAGCCTGGTGTGACTGCAGTATTAATAGCACATTACTTGAGGCTAAATGCCACAATTCATTAGCCTTAACCAGATGAAGAGCACTGCCAAACCGTTTTATTGACTCAACTTAAAAATATTGTTGAGTGTTGACTTATTCGATTGTTCATACTTAAGATGTTGCTTTGGATAAGAAGATCAGATAAATGAACGCAGACGGTTTACCCGGGATGATAGTCTCCATTTTTGTCTCCAAAAAGAACAGAGAGGTCTCAGAAAGGTTAAAGACACAGCATCTCAACCATTTGTTGTTGTTGTTGAGGATTAGTTCCCCAAGGAGTGAGGAGTATACTAAGAGTATATTAAGTATACTAAGACTTTAATCAACAAGTCTTAGTATACTTAAGGAGCACAGCATGTTTGTCAACAATTTAAACCCATAGCACCTGAACAGCAGCTTCATTTGTCTGTTCTTTTGTCATTATATTGTTTACAATTCTGACATTAAGATATTTCAATATTAATGCTACGAACACATCCTACAGAATCTTTGATACCACAGACGTCATTAGAGTTTAGTGTTGTGATACTATGGTGGTATTGAAGCATGTTGTCGGCCCCGGTCCTTTCAACACATTTGTTTTGCTGTCTTTCTGCAGGATAGAGAATTGGCTCAGGCCGAGTTGGACGGTGAGTGTCACAGCCACAGATCAATGTTCACTTCAAAGTAAAGTATCAATAAAAGGACAGTGACAATGTCAGTAAGCTGAAAGCTCTGAGTTTTAAATATTGAAATATTACAGAAAACACATACACATGCATATTGATCGTTCATACACCTGCCAAACCCTACTTACTTTTATGATTCATGAATTACATTGTGAGAAAACCGGGTCTCTAAATCGGTGGAACTGCAATATTAGTTCCAGCTTTCACATAGGGTGTTGATGGCAGTGGCACAAACCATTCCTGAACCTGTCATCATCTCCGTCCGCTCCTGGCCTTTCTCACAGAGATGTCGGAGGCCTTCAAGGAGTTTGACTACGACCAAGATGGCTACTTGAACTACAAGGATGTGGCTGAATGCATGAGGACCATGGGATACATGCCGACAGAGATGGAGCTGCTGGAGATAGTACAACAGATCAAGATGAGGAGTGAGTAGTTGATAGGAGCCTGTTTGTACACGGCATTAAAAAAAGACATTTGTTAAAAAAGTATAACATTCCTATAACAGAAGGAGTTTATGAACATTCATCCCTTTTACTCACTTGGGCTATGTCTTGTCTCACTGGAAAAAACATTTCATAACATTATTATTTTCTCTATATCTTTAGGTAATCTTTTCTTTTTCAAAATTTCACCCTCAATACATCTTCATGGGATCACAGCGGATCCGTCAGCTTTTTACTTCACTATCTATATTAGCTCAGATAAAACAAACAAAAATTGAGATTTTTTTTTTTGGTTTGGCTATTTTTCACTGAACACTCTTCCATTTCCTGGCCGCTGTGATCTTCCCTCTCCACAGTGGGTGGGTTAATGGACTTGGATGACTTTATTGAGCTGATGGGACCCAGGATGATGGGAGAGACCGCAGGCATGCTAGGGCTCAAAGAGCTCCAGTCAGCCTTTGTACAGGTCAGTCAATTGATTGATATAATTACGGCAGCTGGTAACAGTGGATGAATTAGATAAATGATGATGATGGGAGGTGACATGGGAGTCCCCACAGAAGAATTTTCTCTATCAAGACAGTTTGTGTTGCTGCAGGCTTATTGGCTTTTCCCAGGTAGGACCGTGCTTTCATCCCATTTTCATCCTATTATCCCCCCCAGTTTGACACGGATGGAGACGGGAAGATCAACCAGGACGAGATGAAGGAGGCGGTCAAGACCATGCTGGGGGAGAAGCTGAAGAAAGGAGAACTGGAGGAGATCCTCAAGGAACTGGATATTAACGCAGACGGCAGCATTGACTTTGAAGGTGAGCGGCAGCGGCTCGGGCACGAACGCATTTACACACCAGACAGATGAATTCATTCTCTTCTCTCCTCCTCAGAGTTTGTGATGATGCTCTCCATCCGCTAGCTGCTGAAAGGACTTCAACAACATGGACAGAGTACATTAATCCTTCTGAATCTCTCCACGTACTGTAAATACAGCTATACCTATCGATGCATATATCCACCAACTGGTAACTTGTGTCTGTGCTGTAGGTATAGGCTTCTACAACATAATGTGTGCCTAACTGTGCATTGAGTGTGTGAATAGCAGATCATTTGTGTTTTTCTTGGGGAGATATATGGACTCTTTCATGTGTAAATGATGTTGTTGTTGTTGTTGTTGTTGTTTTGTTATTTTAATAAAGAAATCAAAATTGTTCAAACGTTTTTTGTTTTTTTTCAAGCTTGCTCATCACTGAAGCAGCATGATACACTGGTCAAGCATGACATTGGTGAACAACTGAATGAACTGACCACACTGCAACTTTTCAAGTTAACTTTATTCCTAAAACTTTTCTCTCAGTACCTCCATGTCACTGTTAAACAAAACGGAAATGAGAAAGTAATGATCCTCATCTAGAGAAGATAAGTTAAACAATATAAATTAACCTCATGTCAACCCTGTCACTCTCTAATGGCAATGCAGCTTCAAGCTTTGTCAAGTCTACTATCCTTAGAATTGGAGAAGCATTTGCACGTCTAAATCCACTGTGTACGTCTGTCAGGAAAAAAGTCACATTTCAGAAGAAAATCCCACATCATGCTCTAGCTTGGCATTTAGTTAGTGGTGCCAACCATGAGCAGAATAAACTCCTATTTGAAAGTCTATAAGCTTAACACTACTGGTAACTTAAACTATATATTATTATAATATCAAACTATATATGTGCACACAATTCAGCCAAATCTCCAACATATCATGCAGCATGTGTAATCTGCAGAAATAAAAGTCTCATTGTCAGACAAGAAACAAGTGAAAAATAAATAACTCAACCCCACATGAGTATAAAATGGCTGCCAAACTGGCATCATCTAGGTTTCATCTAGGTGGAGTAGAGGTGGATGAGGCATTGCCGTTACAGGAGTCAGGAACTGGGCTATAACTCATGCACAATGAGATTTTTCTCTTAACTGGAATTTTGCACAAAACAGATTTGAATTCTTTTTTAAATCTGCATTTTCCTTGTTCACAATTTGGGAAAATAACAATGCAGCGAGCCACTAACCCCCTTCCAGGAAAACACAAGACACTCAGACTTCAATTCATTCTATCAATTAAATGGGAAATCTCACACATGCTCACATCTACATGCAGCGGCACGAGTTACAGCAAAAAAGACTGATGCCCAGTTTCAAAAAGGAGAAGATCACAACTGACATCAAGTGTATCACTACTCATCAAGTTTAACTTCTGTTCATTTTAGCTAGCTTGGCCAGCAACCAGAAGGAGACATTGTTACACTGTGCATGTGCAAAATGGGAGCAACTTTTGTCGCTAACTTTAAGCCACTTTCAGTAGTTGACCAAAAAGGTAAATATTATGCTCCATAAGATCAAATAAATCAATTGTAAAAAATAAAAATCAATAGAAATCACACTCGGCCAAAACAAAGGCAGTCTCGTCTGCATAAGTGGATATAAGCAAAGATGGAAGTGTGTTTCCCTCTTACTTCACATCTCACTCTCTGAAACTACCCACTGGTCATGTTACTTCCTATTTCTGACTCCCATGACGCCATTGACTCCTCCACTTCTCCTCCTCTTACGGGAATGTTTGGATTAACTTTTGTAAACCGTACGACCGTCAGATTCCAATAACCAGGTTTTTGTAAACGTAGGCCTTTTAGTCTCACCAGCATCCGACAACTTGTTGCATTAAATGCTTCTTTTTGTGTGCTGTTGTTTAGAATGCATAATATGTATCGTGGTTCTTTGCAGCTCATGGCGCTCACATCGACAGGGCTGAGGGGGTTCAGTTTTCACCAAGATGACTCACATTAAAAATGTATGCACTCACTGTACTGTAAAATGCGGCTTTGGATAGAAGCGCCCACCAAATGGCATAATGATGCACGTTGCGTTGTTCCCACAGCTCTGTGAAACCGCCATCGACAGATTCAGCAGTTCGTTATGTGCGTGCATGTGTGTGTGGCAAGCATTTATGACGTTTCCCAGCACAAAGATGATGATTGGGCATAGACCAAAACATCATGCATGCGTGTGTATCGTCCAACTATCACACAGTAGTCACTCAAACTCACATCACAACGTTCTTTGTTGTACCGCCGAAAAAGTGGCTAGACGGACAGTCATCTTTCCTTGCCAGTCTCATTACGCTACGCAACTGCTCCATTTCCGTGCTTCTTGTTTCTTCTTTACCCTTTCCTCCCTTCCTTCTTTTAGCCCCCTAAGTGGCAGGTAGCTAGGTAGATAGGTTGGTAAGCATCTTCTATTTCATCTATCCACAACTTGTGGTAGCCTTGTGAGCAACAGGTCGATCGCTTGGGTAGTATTACTTGTTGACGTTCTCCGTTTGTCTACAACTCGTTGGTCAGCTCATCGGCAAACTCGGCCATGATGTCATGCACCCAGATGTCCCTCTCTTCCTGCGAGGTGTCGACCAGGAAGACCGTCAACTTCCTGTCCCACGGGTGAGTCGCTTCCTGCACGGCCTCCAGCTGGGCCACGAGAGGTTTCTTCTCCACGTGGTTCCGGAAGACGATGGACGCCTCCTCCGACCACTGCCTCGGCTTCACTCCTGTTGGTGGAGATTGAGAGAGAGGAGGACCAGTCAGTCATGAAGCTTAAAGCACCATTCCAGTGTGACTTTGCTCAATTCCAGTAAATATTTTGAACAAACACTGTCTAAGTATTATGAGTTACTCCCACTAAAGAAGAAGGAAGCAAATTAAAACCGTAATTGTGTCAAAATGTGAAAATGTACAGCCTGATGCAACTTTGAAAATGAGACTGTCAGCTTCTCAAAACTCAAAACAAAACTGTGTAAACAAGGAAGTAGTAATCCCTGAGCAAACACACATGCCTTGTACAACATTGATTCACACTACTCCAGTTATAAAAGTTGACATCCTATTGAAATAAGTGCTGCTTGCTGAATCATTACCAGTGGACCCAAATGATTCAGACCTATTATTATTTAAGATCCAGGCCCATGCAGACCTCTGCTCCACTCACCAGCTAGATGAGCAGTGATTCCCTGGAACGGCAGCTGTCTGAACTCCTTGATGAGCGGTCTGAGCTGGGTGCAGCTGACCAGCTCATGTTTACCGTAGTCCAACTCATAGACAGACACCAACCCGTTGGTAAGAACTCCCTTCACCAAAACACGATGCCAGCTGGGAGAGGAGGAGGAGGGGAGGGAAGTTTTACATCAATCCCTCGTTTTACCGGGATAATACAGGGATACAAACAATTTTCATCTTAAAATGTGTCAATGTGTTTTTTTAGGTAATTTGGCCTACTGCATGTTGGTGAACATCATGATCTTAACCCGTCTCTCTTTGCTGTGAAAGAAAACAAACCACTCTACTCACTTGTTCTCCACCTTGGCAGCGTATATCTGGTTCTTCTCTATGTTGAGCGGTTTCTCCTCCGTCTTATTGTAGTAGAGGATCATCTCTCCCATCAGCACCACCAGTTTGTACATGTCTCTCCAGGGCTGCAGCACAAAGTGGCCTGGATGGCAAGCCACTGAAACGTATATGTCCAAGTTGCTTCCTGAAGGGGAAAAGACTCATCAAGGATGTGATTTTCTGGTAGTTTGATTTTTTTTGACATTTTAATCTTCTACCATGGCTACAAACGTAGATATTTTATAAATTACTTTTTGTCTATTTTTTAGGAAATTACAGCATATTAGCCTTCTTAAGCCCATAATTACCAGCCTGGGGATTTTTTTCACTTTACTAACTAAGAAGATTTCCATCATCATTACCTGCTGGGGGGAGCTCTAGCAGGGGGGGCAGCTGGAGGGGGAATGAGGGGGGTGGGGGTGTGCCTGGTGTGCTAGTGGTGGTCGTGCTTCCTCCTCCTCCTCCTCCTCCTCTGGGGCCCGTCCCCGATAGAGACCTCCTGAGATGAGGCTTGGCTGGGGTAGAAGCTGAGGTTGGACTCCCGTTAGTGGTTCCACTGGGGCTGGATGTGCTGGAGGATGAAGTGGGTGCGGAGGTCTTGGTGGGACTGCGAAATTACATGAATTCAAATTCATTTAAAGAAGTGTAAATCATACAGCAGCATTATAACACACTGTAAAAAGTCATACTGGAACAATAGTTTTGAACCCGTTGAATCGTATTGGAAACAAACATATTTGTGCATACTAAGAAACAAGCGCAAAGGCTCTGCCCTGTTGTCATTCTTGGCATTGTATTGTCCATTTTTTATGACGGTATTCAGAAATGTTGAATTACTGTGTGATTTAAATTAATTGTAATTGAAGACTGAAAATGAGATATCCAGCATTAGAAACAAAATGACTTCTTCAAAATTATTTGCTGGCATGAAAATAAAGCACATGGGTTTATTAAGATAAAGAACCATCTTAAGACCCCTGCTTAAAAAATAAGGCCTACATAAGTAAAAAAAAAACTAATGAATAAAGGACCATATCAGCGTCCAATTTGAGTCAAAATAATGAAAGAGATTTGCACACAAGAACCACCACATGGCAGAGGGACAATCCATCTGAACAGTGAAGCAGCAGAAACCTGTGGCTTGTCAGGAAGACATCCGGTTGGTGTTTGAAGAGATCGGACTGGGCCATCTGGTGGTTGAGGCTGCGGGTCGGGTCGTGGAAGTTCTTATCGGTGAAGAGGTGGACGTGGATGCAGCGCTTGTTGTCGTCCAACCTGGCAACCTTGGGGGGGGGATGGAAAGGAAGTGAAAAGGGAAGTGGGACGTGGGAAGGAGGGTGAGACGAAAATGGAGTAGAAGTAGAAAAACACAAGCTGGATTCAACCTATATTGCTGGGGACTCTCTGGAACCCCCTCAAGGACACCTGGAGGTCCCGGGAACCCACTTTGAGATATACATAGACAATAAAGGCATTATTCCAATATTTCTAAAAAAGTTAATCTGGATGCAGGTTCCTCACCGCACCCCTCACAGGAGTTGTGCTTGAGCTCAAAGGGATTAAAGAACATATTTAAGTCTTGAATAAGGAGGGAAGGGAGAGTACCTTCATGCTGCAGTCGGTAGAGTTGAGCACTCTGTCTCGGAGCCACTGGACAGCGTCTGGAGTCCAGGATCCCAAGCTGACTGCCAGATCCGCTAGACAGCATTTCACAGCCTAAACACAGGTTGCTGGCGGTCAGTTTACTGGAGAAATCTCACGTGTTCGCAGATGAATGCATATTTGCTCATATCACATGGGAAAATACACACACATAGACGCAATGTATTTTCACAGATATGTTCACAAATGCTCGCAAATGAGGAAGCTGTCTTAATCACACACTCAACATCAACAATGTATAACACAACAGTCTCTCGCTTGCATTTCTTCTTTCTCTTTACTCTATTTCTCTCTCTCTCTCACACACACACACACACACACACACGCACACACACACACGCACACACACTGACCTGCGGCGGGATGGCCTTAAGATCCCGGAGGAACGGTGGTGGGATCTCTCTCAGCTCAAACACCTCTACAGAAGCCTGGACACCCAAGTCAATGAACAGGATGTCCAACACTCTGCTGCCATGAAGGTTGGTGATCTACAGACAGAAAGAGAGAAAGTAAAATAAATAACACTTACAACTGGGCACCATTTATTTAAATTGAGCAGTCCTGCCACAAGGCCATCAATTAGTCTGCAATATAATTTAACTGTGCTGTAAATGTTTAAAAATCATATTTAAGGGGGCAATAAGTAAGAATTGTATTGCCCCATGGCACCAAATTACCATAATATACTGTATCTGGGTTGATAGTGTTGTTGATTAATACCAATGACTGTCAGGTGGTGAGATTTCTGGCTTTCAAAACTCACTTTCCAGCCTGTACTCTCTGTGTTGGAGCAACACTTGTGAAGGAGATAACGTCTATTGATGTTGTTGCAATTCCTACTGGTCACCAATAGAGGTTGATAAAGGTCATAGATTACTTAACGGCCCTTTGAATGTTGTTAAAATCTATAGGAGAGACAGTTGGGAAATCTGTAGTTGCCAATGGGGATTAATAATAATTCATACTAGCAAATCTCTTTTTAAATTGTGCTGTAGGTAACTGTTGATCTCACCTCAACACGGGACCATTTGCCTTTGCAGCGAGCCAGACAACCCTTCCCACAGAAGGGCCTGGCCACCAGGAACTCCGATGTCACCTGCAACAGAGGATTATTTTATTAACGTGGGACAGCCAGGCACTAGAAATGTCATCAGTGGGGAATCAACCGTATTTTCTATGGTAAACTGGCGGTCAGTTATCACTGATATGAAATGATGCTCATTTGGGTGTCAAAGCTGAAACTAATATTTGATGGGTCAACAAAGTCAGTTTTCCAAGGAGCAGCTACAGGTTGATATCAAAGATTAGTATTTTGGATCTCTGGGTTCTAGCACTGGGAAAGACATGTTCATGTTAAAAATATATTGGGAAGAGCATTACTTTTCAAAGACATATCATCAGGTCAACTACAATAACAGAAGGAGTTCAAAAGTTCAAACATTTAAGGTTTTGCTGTTCTCCACTCTGGATTTTCAAACTAGATAACGAGCCTGTCAGTATCCAGCTCTTCTAACTAGGGTAACAAAACGAGACTCTCTTACAATACACAGCTTGTGGGAATAGTTTTAGTATTAGCTTGTTACTTCCCAATATGGTCGATGATTTGGACAGTACAGGCTTGGTGAAATACACCACCAGACTGAGGAGAATGGTGTTGAAATGCTACAGTGTGAATGTCTGATAAGAGATTCAATGTCCTGGGCTCCTCTTGACTCCAAAGTGTCGACCTGAGCACTGAAGCAAGAGGTTAGTGAGCTGTAACTACTAACAGCACACCTACAAACCAGCGTCAGTCCCGCTGTCCTGCTAACAGATTAAGTGGCTTGGCTATGTCCTAATTCCAGATTATCATCCTAATCTCAATCTGTCCACAAGTCCGCTTGAGACAGGCAGCACACACAGCATGGACACATTCATGAAAGGCTGAATGTGAGCTGAATGTGTGAGTACTCATCGGCTCTGTTCGCTGATTGGGAATATGGTTTCTATCCATACACACTATGCTTGTTCACCTCCACCAATATAGACCAGCAGAAGTGTTTTATCCTAGATTTCTATGGCCGCTTTTATGCAGCTTCGGCTGTACCGTAGTGTATAAGAAGGGACACTAGATTCTTATCTACTATATGTGAGTATGTGTGTGTACACTGTATTCCTAGTAGAGAATGTACATAGATAAAACTGATGTACTACATATAGCATATAGTCTACCATCTATCTTCCATCTATGTGAAGAGAAGAGAAACTCCACTCATTCCATCATCTGTTATGATAAACTCTGAAAGCATTGGTGCTAAGTAGCAGCCTTCTTCCTGTTTTGTGCTGTAAAGCAATCCAGCAGATTTCCTGCCAAATCTGTGGTGATGATTTATTGATGTTAAGATGCTACACTTAGCACCTTTAAGTCGATTTGCCTCCACACCAATGCCACACAGACAAATCTCTCCACATTTGTTGCACTTGGCAGATAAAGTGTTTCTGATTCTGACACCTCGACTGGTAATAATGCCTTGATTTAGTGGGGTTTCATTCAGCTGTGCCACTACGTGACGCCAACTAAATGAAACACTTTTACGGTCCAGAGGGGCACTGAGACATTAAATGAGGCATGGTGTTAACCTGTGAGTGGAAGTAGGCCTCTGTCTTCTCCAGTATCTCATTGAGCTTGGCAAGGCCTCTGGAGGGCAGCTGGCAGTAGATGGTCCCATCTGAACAGACACTGCTGACAGTCACATTCATATAGGCACTGTTCACCTGAGGAGAGCCACAGATAGGGGGTTAGCGCACTGTGTGTATGTGTGTGTGTGTGTGTGTGTGGTCAGAATAGGCAGTATTCACATAGCTGGTAGACCAGAGTGCACAAGTGTGTGTTTCTCCTGTCGTATAGGTTAGCTCACATACACACCCAATCTACTGTACCTGTAAGGGGCTGGCTAGCGTCTTGTCCTGCAGGGCTTTCATGCAGGCAGCGTTGATGTTGACATCATCATCCTGCGACGTGTCGTACAGTACGACCAGTGGGGTTTGGCCTCTTTCCAGGATCTCGGCCAATAGGATCCTTCCACTGGCCATGGCCTCGAACTTCTTCAGCACAGCAGGCTCCTGACAGAATGGCTCCAGGCCTGGACGGACACACACACACACAGACACACACACACACACACACACACACACATACACACACAGAGTTACAGTCACGTCAAAAAGAGGCCATAGAAGTATAGTCTCTGTGCACACATTTATTGTTGATCATCAAGAGCGAGCATCACAGCCTGGCAATGAAAGCTCAAAGATACATCCCATCTTATACTGTAT
This sequence comes from Hoplostethus atlanticus, assembly GCA_034670405.1. Taxonomy (NCBI): domain Eukaryota; kingdom Metazoa; phylum Chordata; class Actinopteri; order Trachichthyiformes; family Trachichthyidae; genus Hoplostethus; species Hoplostethus atlanticus. The sequence goes on along the minus strand of JAXDDX010000379.1, from coordinate 78,311 downwards.
GATGTCTTATATGTATAATATTAAACAAGACAATGCTAAAGCACATAGACTAATCAGACACTGGACACTGAGGACACTGAGGACACTGAAGACACGAATGCTGCAAAGAAGGCACAGTAGAGAAAGCCAAGAATGCTACAGCAAGACAAGATAGCTGGTTAGAACTAGTTTACCATGTCACATGAAGGCAGGAACAATGATCTCATTCCTTCAAAACACACACACACACACACACACACACACACACACACACACACACACACACACACACACACACTGAAGCACTTAGCGGACGTTAACATCCTCATTGAGATTCACCACCAACACATTAGGGCCTAAATAACATCCACTTCCACAACACAGTTCAGTATGTGGCTTTTTATTTGTGCAAAACAGAAACAGTGGAGTGGTTGTTCTCTGTTAGATGAGGAGGGCAGGGCTCGGTAAAATGCAACAGGATAAAAGGGTATGGTAATAAAACCTGTTAATATCATAAATTACATCCCATTATTGCATTAACGGGTAGTTATTACTTCAAAAGTGCTGTATATTTCTAACTGATGATGTAATAAAGACTAACAACTCAAGTTAAAAATATGTTAAAAATATGTTACACCCTTTATGACATAATAAATGCTGCTTCATTTCTTCTCTGATAATTTATAATGTGGTGTGATTACATTATCCAACAATTTCAATTTTACATTAACAGGATTTATTATGACTGTATTACACTTAGACACATTATTACATTATCCATCAGTTATTAAATTTATTATTTATCTTTATTATTCTTCATTATTGGACATCACTGTTTCTCTGCTCCCCCATCTTTTTTTGGGATTCCCCTAATCACCCTGAGTGAGTGACTGGATTCAGTTCAGACTCACCTGCCAGTTTACACTTGGTCGCCTGGAAAGGCAGCTTGAAAAACTTCTCATGCAGCTCAAACACTTTGGCTTTGCTGATGAACTCTGAGAAGCCATGGTCCACATAGTACACCTATAGAGCCAAACACAAACACACAACTTCAGCATCCAATTTCCCCACGTTTCATTTTAACATATTTTTTTCAAATTGAAATCCAGTACTCTGACTTGAGTGAGATTATTCTGTGCAGCCTTTTCTTCATAATATATCACTGTCCACTCTGGAGGAATATGAGGAGTTTGTGGGTACAATTTTGAGAAAATCAGAAACAAATCCAGCTATCATGGGCAATAGGTGGTAGAGCCAATTGTTGTTCTAACTATTGTAATAAGTCATTTTATTGTGATACATTTTGTGAAAGTCCTAATCATATCTTTTGTTTCGCACTTCTATTCTATTCCTCAACTAAAATAAATAGCATTATAATTACAAACTTGACTGAACTTGTTAGTCATGACCTGATCACCTCATCATCATTACAATCACGATAAAGCAGAAAACTCCATTGTGAAATCCTGGATCCTTTATTGCATGACCAGTGTCCTCAGTCTTTCCACTTCTTTGACCTCTCACCTTGACCTTGTCGGCCATGACCTCGCAGACTTGAGCCCTCAGTATCTCCTCCTCCTCCTCGGCCCTGACTGCAGCGAGCTGCCCCGAGGCTGGGCAGGACAGAGGAGTTGGGCTGCTTTGGTCCAGGCCGTAAAACTCCCTCATTTCATCCTCCATAGACTCCTGGGCCTGGGAGTAACCCTCGCCGATGTACCTGAGAGAGGGAGAGAGACGGAGGGGAGAGGTACGTAATCAGGCACTGACAGGTTTGACAACACACACACTTATACAAAGGAGACATCAGTAGCCTAGAGGTAGAGTCTAGAGTATTGCTCTCCCCTCCCTCAAACGCTACTGTTGAGGTGTCTTGGAGCAAGGCTCTTAAATGAACGTAAAACATGGGGTGAACACACACACACACACACACACACACACACACACACACACACACACACACACACATACAAACACATACACAAACAGAGGTCTCGACAGCAGTATAGAGGGGGTTTACTCAGGTCTCACCTGAGTATAACTCCATTGGTATTGGTGGCCTCCACCACCAGGACAGAGGGGTACTCCTCTCTGGGAATCTGCAGAGGAGGCACCGCCTGGTTACTGAGCCTCCTCCCCACCTCCTGCCTCACCCTCAGCTCCTCCTCGCTGGTTGAGGAGCCCATCCTATTGCAGTTTTCATCCTCTCTTCCTCCACCTCCAGCGCTGCTCATCCTGTACAGGATGGCCCTCTTTGGGTTGTCAGGCATGGGGTAGTCAATGGTGCAGATGTCGGAAAGGAGCTGGAGGTTCTCCAAGACGTGTCCGGGCAGTTTGGCCTTGTAAAATAATACCAATTACAATTAATACCAATTTAACTACCATCATCTTCTCTATTATTATTTATATACCATTTTTTTTCTTTGCTGTATCGTAACCTAATTTCCACACTGGGATCAGTTTCATCTACTAATAGCAATATTATTACTACTGACAATAAACTTAATTTATTAAGTGTAGCTAGCTCCTTAATTAGGTAAAACCAAGTGTATTTAAAGGAAAAATCCACCCTAAACACGTTAACACTGTTGATGTACCTTGCATTTCTGGGCCCTTTTTGTTGTCTTTCTAGACCCAGAATTTTGCACTGACGTTCAACAATCATACAGGGAGAAATCCATTGCAGAAGAGGCAGAAACACCAATTTCTCCACTGATAGTAGCCTCAATAGACCACAATGCAATGCAGCCACAAGACATGCTGAGTTTTGAGTAAGGGGTGCAATGCTCGCTTTTTCTCAACTGGAAAAACTCTCTTGCTCTTACTTTGCTATCGCTATTACTCTCTCCCTCTACACATAAAACCACAGTTGAAGGCACTGGGGGTTGTTGACATTATGGGAAATGTAGGAAATCACTAAGTAGATGTAGACATGCCAGGTTGAGGGAAAGTACACAAAAAAAGTAAATTAGCAGCGTAACAGTATCCGAGGGTGGAATTTTCCTTTAAGTGAGTTAGAATATCTTACTGACTTTGTAGGTGTCCTGGAAGAGCTTGGGCAGCGCGTGGGCCCACAGGCCGTTGGGGTACTTCACCAGCAGCTCCTCCAGCTTCTGCTTCAGGTCAGGGCAGAGGGCAGTAGGCGAGGAGGGAGGGCTGGGGGAGGAAGAGGAGGATGGGGGAGACTGAGGAGGAAGATGGTGAGAGCCGGTGCGGGTCAGATGGGGGGCGGGGGGTCTTTGTGGCGCAGGGGCCTGCGAGGGTTTGTCCTTGGGGGTGTTGGGAGTCGGGACGGGCGCAGCGGTCGAGTTTGGGTTACGGAGCGGTGAAGGGGAGGATGTGGTTGTCTGTTCCTTGGCGGGGTAGAGAAGTAGCTCGGAAGGGTTGCTGCTACAGGGTTTCTCTACCTAGGAAGACAAATGGAAGGGACTGGTTACAAAACATTTATCAATGTGTGAGTTAGAATTTGTGAAACTTGATGATTTGTAGTTATTTATTAAGTTAATAAGTTATTTATTCCCATTTTGAGACTTTTCTATTTTATTTTTCCTTGATTCAGACTTTTGTTAATTTTGACACATAACCACATGTCTACCTACACCACTGATACTTTGTGGGCTCATTGATGACTGTTGCTTTAATATATTTCATTAACATTATCATAGGCAATAGGCGTAGGCAATTGCAATTATTATTCTAATTCTAGTTATTTCATAGGTTTATTGTTTATTGTGACAGTAAAGCATAACAGGTAAGGTGAGCATACGGTGCATATGTGTGTCCAGGTCTCCAGGTCTCTGACAGCCTCACTGGGCAGGTCCTGCTTGTACAGCTCTCTGTAGATCTGAGGCAGCTTGGACACCCAGAACCCGTTACTGTACTTCCCCAGGATCTCCTTGATGCGACTCTGGACCTGCTGCGGGTTGTAGGGCTTCCCTTTCCCCGAGCCGGGACTATCGTTCAGGTACGAGGGAGCTAGAGGATTGAAATTTAAAAAATGGAGGAGGGAAGAGAGAGAATGAGACACACAGAGGCTATTAGTGTATTCACAGTGTAGATCTCCTTGCCCCTGGCTTGCCTTCATCCAAATGAAAGCACTCGTTAAAGGTCAAGTGATACTGAGTCATATATTCACACACAGGATATTCTAGCTTCTGCCCCCGGATCTGTCCTTTCATAGCCCGGAACTACGTCTCTTCTTCTTTAAGTTCAAAGCAGGCAGATAAAGAGAGGAGGAAAAAGAGGCAGATACATCAAACATTGGAGCTTGGGGCTACTCTTCCTTTCCTAAAACCTGAACTGCCAGACTGTGGTGCATCCCATTAAAACATGTTGCCCGAGGCTGATGCAGACATCTATTTCTCTATCAGCCTTTGGTTGTTTAACTTCATTTTTGCTGGAAAAGACTGATATTTTACACTGAGGACCCAAACAGGGTTCACAAGAACATTTAGATGGTTTCCCAAAGTATTCTGGAGACATTGTTATCCAAATCTACTGGCTGTGTTATGTAGCCAAAGCCTTTCCAGTTCGTTGCAATGTAAGGTAAAATATGGTAGTTTAATATGTTGGCAACCTAAAAACAGATCTAAATTCTACTTAAGTTGCCTAAGAAAATTACATATACTGTATGAGTGTGAGTCCCTAGAATGAAACTTTGGTTTATTTGGTTTATTCAGCATCTTGTACCTTCATGCATTGGTCTTGCTAATTTTCTACAGGAGCCTCACATTAATATGGCTTCCTCTATGTTCCTCTATGTCTCTTTATATCCAGGAAGCAGAGGCTCTTGAAACAGTCGGCACCACAGCTTTAATAGTCTCCCCTGTCTATAGGGGCCTGACTAGGAGCTGTACCATGTGTTTAAAATGACTGGGGCCTTTAGAGTAATTGCCTCAAAGCTATGCAGTTCATTACAGGCCAGTGTTTAGCCACACACACAGATTCCCAGGTACAACAGAGCCCTATGGGGAGAGTAGTTACAAGAGGGTTACATAAATACACAGTCAGGTCCATATTTTCATGATGCAAATCAAGATCAAGTGGCAATTTTGTTTTGTTTTTTCCCGCCTGCGCCTGTTTGGTAATTTCATGGCTCGCCATCATCGCTTGTACCACTTTGTGAGTGGGTGATGGAGGGGAGTCAGTGTCACACTAGAGTGGAGTGTCAATAGTGCCAATTTTAGTATAAAAAAAACTCTTGTGCCTCTGCCTACTCAGACCACATCTTAATGCTGGTGTTCGGTGTTATTTTTGTGGCTTTAGTTGGCGAAGGTACACTTACACATAGACCTCTCCAAAATCACATAAACCTTTTAAATGTATGTTATATTAGCCTGTTTCACTACTAATTCTTCAATTAGTAGCCACGTTAAATGCACATCAAAAATGCAATTAGACTATGATTAAGGCAGTAATGCGAGTACGGCAGAGCCCATATAAACACCACACTCACATTTTGTTTTGTAAAAAATAAATCCGGTTTCCACAATTCTCTCTGGATAATCGAAATAAGTATTTCAGTCATGCAAACGTCTTAACAGGGCACATGATATTCCTTAAAAATATTCCCGCCTTGCAACTCTGCACCTCCTGGATATGGGCACTGTTTCCTCTTGGGAGATGCTTTTTGGGCACAGCCGGTTTGGTCCTCATCAATTACAAACTATCAGTGAACCATGGCGGGGAGCGCACTGCTTTTAAAGGGAGCTGATTTGATTGGCCATGATTGACGCCAGCCCCTACCACACTACTGATAATATATTCCTCCTAATCACTGAGCTGTAGATGCGCTAGCGCCTCTGGTTCAGAAAATACAAAAAGTCTGCTGGCCTTGCCCAGACGAGCTAGTGCCATGAATTTTGTGCTGTTGAGCCTCCATTCACAAAAATAGTGCCCTGGGAGCTGACATAACTTGAAACTTTTTCAAATATATCTTTTCGTCATGGCGAACTGTCAGTGACTTTCCCTTCTGTTTAGCTGACAAAAAAGCTATACAAAATTTTTTAGAAACTGAAAGCAGACTGTCCTACTTACTGGTCTGTGGGGAGTTTCTGGAAAGGTGAGCCTGCACCTCCTTCTGAAACCGCGATGGGAGGGTCATCCTCTTGTCTGACCTGGAAACAAGAAAAGCACAGAAAGAGGAATGTTGACTTTCGATGTCAATGGAAAATAAGAGACTCTAACAAATTCACTCAACAAATTCACTTTGTTTGTATATTTCAATCTCAGTGATTCAGCTAGGTCTGCTGTACTCTAATCTCTTATGAGCCAAAGTTCACCCTCAGATCCTCAAAAAAGACCCTGGTGGCATTGTGAAGTGCAACCAGATAACAGAGGCCTTGTGTGATGTTTGGTCTTTACTCGGCACCACAACCCATTAATCAAACTGTCTCCAATCACCGTTGGTCTAGAACAATGGGTCATCAAAGTTTGGATTATGCTGCACTGTGACTGGTTGCAGCTTAGTTGCTACTCCCCAGATCGAGACAACCAAACAATGCAGAGAAAGAGCACTACCTTGAATCTCTTTCAGTACACATAGCATGGCTGTAGAATTGTATTATTGTCTAGTAGATCAGTGCTGTTTTGTGTGTGGATGACTTTCCCTTATTTAGTGGCAGCCATCTTCTCCCCGTCTCCACCCTTCCCCTATCCTCTCTTCCTCTCCCCTATATCACGCCTGTTGGACTGGAGCCTGTTCTCAGATCAGATGAATGGGTAACCACTTTGCTTCAACCTTTCTCCCTCTTTCATTTCTCTCCATTTACCCCCTCTCTTCCCTTCCTCTCCCGCTCTCGTCCACAATGAGTAATAGATTCATGTAACATACGTCTGTAAACTGCACACTTCCTTAGTAGCTGGTGAAAACATTTTTTTGCAGCAGGGTCAACCATCGCTGTTTAGAAGACACTTTTGTATTTCGCTCCCAAGTTTAAATTAATCATTTCTAGTGCACAGAGATTTAATTTGGGATATAAGGGCGAATCTACGGTGTCTACGGGTCTCTTCTCTATTGCAGCCTCAATTTGTGCTTTAACCTGTTTATATAAAAATCTTGCTTAGTGCAGCTTTAAGAATAAAAAAAAGTTGGTAAAAACAATTTATATAAAAGCCTGTATTATTTCTCCGGCCTAAGTACTTCAGCCGAGGGGCCTGGGCAACAAAGACTCATTCAATTTTGGTCTTTAGCCAAGACTTTGTGATGCTGCCTGAGGACCTCGGGTTGTGCTCTTTGATTGTTCTAAAATAATAAAGTGTGGATTTTCTGCAAACTGTTGAACTGAAGACTGACCTCCACATTCGACTTTGCTTGTGGAATTACAGATTTCTTGACACAGGAATCTGTGACTGTTTTGTATCACGGCTTGTAACATGGATATGAACACTGTTGATCTGAGCTGCCCAGCCCAGTCTCACGCCACCTCAGCTTGTGTTTTCTCTCCCCCAGACAGTGCCAGCCTGAACCCCAACAACGTTACACTACCCAGGAAGAAGCTTAGTTCCAGTTACTCCTCTTTCCCTGTGCTTTTACTAAAAGCGTCTTTTTGTTTAATTGTTATTCTACATTGGCTCTCTCATTTCATCTACTTTGCTGAATTTACCTCTTGCATTGCCAGGCGCCCCACAACGCGCGCCGCGCGCACACACACACACACACACACACACACACACACACACAAACGAACGATGATAAAGCTTGCATGCCTGCAGACTGCCCAGTGGTAGATCTACAGGGATACAGAGAGATGTGCTGATTCACTCTGTGTCGGTTTAGAAGCGCTAATCTACCAGAGAATAGAACGGGGATTAGCGAGGGCTCACGTCCCCCCAGCGATGGGCTCGTGTCCCCTGCCAACACACCAGGCTTCCCACCCTGCCGCCCCATTGTGCTGTGGATGGCCACTGGTACACAGGACACCCATAGAGTGACATAGAGACAAACAGAGGACTGATGTCAGTTGTTTTCATAGTGGACACAGAGCCAAGGATGAACGTAAATGGGAGAACCAGTTTAAAGTCAATGAGTTGAATTCATCCTGATTCTTTAAGAACATTGAATCAGGTCTGTACCTCACTGGAGGTCATGATGGCAGACAGTAGAGGTCGGAAGCCAGAGTCTATTGGAAAGACTATTGATCTCGGGAGGGGAAAAATGGATTGGGTCTACACAAATAGAGAGGGGGAATGAAAGGAGAGATAGGAAGCAAAAAAAGACAGGAAGAATGAATGGGTTGATCCGTTTTGCACCCAAGAGAGAAACAGCGGGAAACAGGTTATTTTGAGAGACAGAAAATGTGAAATAAACATAGAGAATATCAATCAAAAGATGGACTGAGAGAGTGTAAGAGAGAGAGGGGGGAGAAAAACATAGGAGTGATCAGAGAAAGGACGAGAAACATGTAGATGAAAGAGTGGGGACAAAGAAAATAGAGACAGAAACAGAAAGAGAGAGAGAGAGAGAGAGAAAAAAAAGAGAGAGAGAGAGCACATCATCAGCCCAGTGCTGAATAAGCAGCAGTAGGGAGGCTGTTTGCCCTCACCAATCAACCAGAGTTCAACCAGCCTCTCATTCACCAGCAGCCTATTCTGATTCAGCTCAGACCACAGAGGAGGGAGGATAGTAAGGGGGGACAGAAAGAGCCCAGAAAGAAAGAAAGAAAGAAAGAAAGAAAGAAGAAAGAAAGAAAGAAAGAAAGAAAGATGCATGGAAAGAGGGTATAAACAGTAAGAATCCATAAGGAACTGAGCAGATAAACAGGTCAAGTGAAGCAAAAAAGCAGAAAGAATGAACAGAAAATTGAGAGAAGAAAGCATGAATCTCCTCTCCCCTCCCTCTGCTACCTGCTCTTCTTCTTTTTCTGTGAAACTCTTGAGCAATAGTACGAAAATGGTCAGTAGCAGAGATGGGATGAATATTCGTTACTGAACGCAAGATCAAATGAGGAACATTTTCACAACAGAAAAACAACACAACAACCTGCAGAATGTGAGAGAGAGAGGCAGACAGACAGACAGAGAGAGAGAGAGAGAGAGAGAGAGAGAGACAGGGAGAGAAAAAAAAAGAGAAAGGCCCACATTTTGATCTATAGGCCCCCAAGGAGAAGTCCCCTTCTTTCTTTCTTTTCTGTCTTTCTCTCTCTCTCGCCATTCAGCCAAAAGAACATCTCTCTGGGAATAATCGACACCCTGGGGAACTCCTTAATGACTTCTGTCAATGTAATGGATGTTTATAGGGGGCTGCATGCACGCACACACGCACATGCACACGCACACACACACACACACACACACACACACACACACACGCACGCACACTCAATTCAACTGGCCAAAGAATGCTCTATAATATATTGGCTATAGAGCTCAACAGTGAGGTTCCGGAAGTGAAAATCCCATTAATATTCTGCATAGGGATTTTGATTATTAGCCATAATGTTGTAACCATCCAATGTAGATTCACCACAAGCTAGTAGATTGTGAAACGATAGTGTATGCTCCTGTAGAAGCCACAAGTCCGTATGATATCAACCTTGTTTTGAGAAAAACATGTTTTATTCGCGATGTCATGGAGAAGTACTACACTACCCACAATCCTAAAGTGTAACAGCGACGTCTCTGATTGGTGGAAATGTGTACCGCACCGGCGAACGTCTTGTCAGCTAACGTTAACGTTAGCTACTAACGTAACCTAGCTAGCTGCTTATCCTATGCAGCTGGAACGAATCACTGTACCATGTCGATGACAACACACTATACTATATGAAACACTATATATACGCACACAAAACAACAACAATATAAACACTATACTATTGACAAATGTTAAATTCAAGAAGAAGCGCGCTAAACTATCGTTAGTTTGGAAGTTTTTGGAAAAGTATCATTCGCAATGGTTTATGGGATGAGTAGTTCCTTCACTTCATAAAATAATTATGTACACAGTCTTGTACCTTTGCCTTTTCTTCTGTTTTCCTATCTTTTTTTTGCTCAGAATCAAATGTTTTATGGTCACGATTCATCGTCTAGCTGGTTGGCTTGGTTCCAGCCTTAAAACTATTTATATAAGGATTTTCTGAAATGTGTATGGAGTAAATGAATGGGAAATTTACTTCCGGAACCAGAGCCGTAAAAAAAGTGGGCGGTCACTGTTGCACTCTATAGCATTATATCATGACTAGATTGATTTTAGTTTTTAATAGAATTTCTGCTTTAGTTACAATTTGAAAGTTACTGAAATGAAAGATATATGTGAAAATGGTGTTCTGTTTTCGGTGTGTAATTGTTAGATCTTCCTAGTTGCCTTATAAATTTGAAAGCATTTTGAGAGCAAATGAGACTGTAGAGGGAATGATCTTGAAGATATACATTGTTCTGAATGAGTTGTTGTACCTCAGTTGTACCTTTCCCATAGAGACAGGCATAGTTTTCGAGACATTCGTTGTTTTAACATAGTTTAACCTGCAACAAAATCAATTCATATTCAACTTTGAATAAGAATTCCATATAACACTGTAGATTACTCAACAGAAAAAGACCAACTCTAGCTCATGTAAGCAGTGTTGTGAAACCACAACATGGATCGCTCAAAAGCAAGTCAAAAGTCACTTCAGAGAATGTAATGTATCCCCATGTGCAAGCCATCTCCTCCACTCACTTCTCTGTAGGTGTGTTCGGTTTCCTAGAAGGTGTGTTGTGATTGGACGGCTTGTTCGGGTGCGTCCCAGCCTTGCCCTCTGATTGGCCATCCCTCATGTCCCTCGCCTGTCTGAAGTCTCCATGTCCCGCCCCCCGACCGCCGCCACCTCCTCTCCCCCCGCTTCGCCCCCGGTGGTCTGGCTGCCTCAGAGAGGTCTGAGGTTTGGCTGTGGAGAGAGAGAGAGAGAGAGAGAGAGAGAGAGAGAGAGAGAGAGAAGAGAGAGAGAGAGAGAGAGAGAGAATGAGAGAATGAGAGAGAGAGAATTATCCAGAGAGGTGAAATTATGGAATAAATAAACATGCATCTGAGAAAATGCACCGGCAAGCAGCCACACCCACACACACACATCCACATACAAACACACACACACACTGACACAGCCAAACCTGATACTGAGACAGGGCAGTGTGTCTAGAGGGTGCAGTGTCACAGAGTTCAGTATCTACAGAAACAGATCTGATGACTAACAGCATAGTTTGAATCAGCCAGCCAGCCAGCAGCCACGTCGCAAATTAAAAACAACATCATCCCGAGATGTTGAAATACCCAGGCCCTGCATCTTTACTGCATTTATGTTGTAGGATTTTCCAAATAATAATTCCTCTTCAGGGTGGATGTGGGAATTGTAGAAGCCCGCTGTCATCAACTGAGACACTTGTGACACTAACTTGGTTTGGAGCGGTGGGTTATGAATGAGTTTGAATACCCAGACTGACTGGGTAAATGTGGTTTGGGAAGGTGAATGATTAGTGCTCCCCCCTCCCTCTACCACTGACGTGCTCTTGAGCAAGGTACTTGACCCCAAACTGCTCCAGTAGAGCGGCTCAGGGACCACCAGTAGAAGACAGTGGCTGTACTGGGCAGCTCCCATTGTGCTAAGTCAGACTGATAGCTCCAAAGGAAAGTAGAAAAGTACATGTAACAATTTGTAACAGGATTACAGTAATCTGATTACAAAAACATCTGTAATCTGTAACTGTAATCTGTTATAATACCACTGCCCAGTAGTGAGTGGTCTAATGTAGCCCAGCCCGAAGTCACAACACAGCACCTTCCAGTCCAGCCATCATCACTCTCATGTTACATTCACACACACACACACACACACACACACACACACACACACACACACACGGCCTGGCCGGCATGACATCACATTTCTGAAAAGTGACATCACCACAGTTCCTCTTTGTTCATATCCCGTATCACTTCCACTCCCACTCTCCTTCTTCACTTTTTTCTTCCTACTCCCCTCTTTTCATGTCTCTCTCTTTGCAAAATCTAGTACTTTACTCTGAATACTCATCCTCTCTTCCTCTTCTCTCTCTGCAGATAGTCATTGTTTCTTTCCAGTGACAAGCAGCTTCATCAGCCTATACATCCTCAAAACTGATCAATAGGCATTTGTCTACCAATATCTAACTTTCTTTCATTTCTCTCTCTTGTTCCATCTCTCCCTTTAGATTCAGACTTAACAGCACACATAACTAGAGTGGCTGTGTTACATGTGCTACTGGCAATCAATCAATCAATCAATCAATTAATGGATAAATCTTCTTTCAGACTAAATAGCATCTTCTAGCTCTGCAGGCGCTCAGCATCACAGTAAGCGCCCCCCCCCACCTTTTCCTCTCCACCAAAGCCGAGGTTAACTAAACCAACACCCAGTGACACATAAGCATCGTGGCAGGCACAAGCTTGAACGCACACACAAATAGAGGCAAGGACAAACACACACACACACACACACACACACACACACACACACACGCAGGCATACACACTCAGAGCACAGAGCAGACGCAGCGTCATCTCACCAACATGGAAGCACAGTCACCGGTTTGTCTCTGTCTGAATATCAATATCCCAGCCGGTAAAGGAAAGTGGAGAGAGAGAGAGAGAGAGAGAGACAGAGAGAGAGAGAGAGAGAGAGAGAGAGAGAGAGAGAGAGAAAGAGAGCGAGACAGAAAGAGAGCGAGACAGAGAGAGAGGTTGTACTGGTATGTGAATCAGCTGCTCTTTGCTTGCAGCTAAATCTTGGCTGCTATGAGGCTGTATTAGTCTGAATCCCCCCCCCCACCTCCAACTCCCTCCTTCCCGATCTCCTGTCTTCCCCCTCCCCTCTTATCCCAATTCTCGCTCCCTGGCTCTCTTACCCCCTTCTTTCTCTCTCCGTCTAACTCCCTCTCTCTTTCTCCCTACTCTCCCTTTCTTCTTCCTCTCTCTTAACCCCTCTCTCCCATTTCCCCCTCTCCTCCTTTCCATTTCCTACAACCCTCTCACTTCCTCTCCTCCTCTCTTCTCTCTCCTCCTCCTCCTCTTCCCAGCACTACCACCTCCCACCTCCTCTTTCTCTCTCTGAGAATACTGATTCCCCCTTTCTGCAGCATCACAGTCTAGTGGGGGTGTATGCACTGCAAATAGAGCTACAGAAAAAAAATGTCGTTTTTGTGGGGGTGTTTGCAGAGCAACTTCAGGTTCAGAAGAGAGAGAGTGTGTGTGTGTGTGTGTGTGTGTGTGTGTGTGTGTGTGTGTGTGTTATGTCTTATACTGTTCCCTTTTATTCTTAGCACCTCAGGACTTGCAGGTCCCCGCAGAACGACAGGCAAAATAGGCCAGTCATTAATCCTCAACCTGCCACGCTGCACCAGAAACCAACAGACAGCATCTTGCTATTATTGCACTGTCATAGTACTGATAAAGGCTCCATAGACTTTTCATGTCTTGCTTTCTGCAGACACCATTGCAAGGTAGCGCAGACCTCGTTTTGATTAATTCTAGTGCACAAATATACTTATTGTTCCCTCATTTTGGTCAATTCACACCCTCATTTTCATCATTTTGTGAGCACAATTTCATAATTTGACCCTAATGTGCCCACAAGTTTATAAAATGTGCACACAGCAAACAGATTTCAATCACTTACCATGAGTAATTGAGTTTACTTGATTGCATTGATTTATTAAAGACATCTTCAGTTGGATGAAACCTTTGAGAATGTCTAGTGAATGGATTTGTTGATTCCATTTTACTGTATCCAGTGTAATCATGCAATGGCATTCAATCCAATAACTCAGAGACTTAAAAAATATATATAATACGAACAAAGTACATCTAGTCTTACACAATCTTCCTTTGTACCCTGGCAAGGAGCACGGAGCAACTCTGTAGAATTGAGCCCAAGGCATCCATGTAATTTGATAGAGCTAATTACATGTTTTCCATTGGAGGTTAATGCAAGGGTCTATAAGATTACAGTTGGTATGTGCATTTTGTAAAATCATAGTCTCTTTGTAAGGGTTAACATGAAACCCAACGCCCTTGCCTTGTCATTTGCATTTCTGCCTATTTTTCTGGGTGAATCAGCTTGCTTGAAATCCCATAGTGTTTGCTGGCCCTCCCATACAAAGGCTGTATGTGTCGTTTCAAACTCTCCATAATTTGGTTTACCCTGGAATTTTGTTGTTTTGCCAAAATGAGCCTCTTTCTGACTGAAATGGTTGACCGTCTAGTTCCAATCTTTACAATTAGAGAAAAACAAACAAAAAAAAGCAATGGATGGGTGGAGGCTGATGAAAATAAAAAACTAGCAAAAGACAGAAAAGTGCTCTGACAACCAAATAAAAGACAGTTTCATAATTAAAACCAATGGCATAGCTGTCTTCTAGTATCGGTGCTTTTACTTCAAATGTCTCAATAAATTACAGTTCCAACCAAGTCTTACCGTTGAGGACGAGCGGGGCGGCTGGTTTGACCCTCATCTGGGTGTTGACCAGCTGGGGCCGGCCGGTCTTCTTGGAGCTGCGCTGGCGAGCCACCACCTTGGCTACATGGGCCTCGTTGGTCACTGAGGTAAAATACACCATCTGGGGGGGGGAGGAGTAGAGGAGAGAGAGGGAAAGAGTGAGGGACAGACGCTGAGAGGAGAATCACCACATGATTCAGAAAGCTATTAACACCCACCGGCAATAAGATAATTATTTGGCATCACCTCATGGATCTTTGATGTTGTCATAGTAACAGACGTTTTAAAGGGGCCCCCCCCCCTTTAAAACATCTGTTACTATGACAACATCAAAGATGTGGGGGGAACTTGAAACTGTGGCCAATTATGTTGACTTTGAACTGAAGTCGTGGCATGCTAGTGGCTGGAGACTGATTAATCTAGTGAGTTATTGCTATGATCAGTTAATTAACCTTGTCAGAGGGTGCATGTCTGTGTGATGGAGAGAGAGCGTCCACAGACGACGCCCCTGCCGCTTGACAGCACTAATTTGGGATGGCTTCTTCAGTGTGGAATAGGAATAGGTAAAGACAGGGGTATAGGGCCTTTACCAGAAAATGTCTCGATTGAACACTACTTAGCTTATAAATACATTCAACTTGAGCTGTACTTTTGGCGCCATCCTCTCACTGCTGCACTTGAAATAATTTTGACACTCACCTTCCCACAATTCTCCACAAAACTGTGGGAAGGCAGGCTGCCCTCATTCACCATGCCTACTACGAACGTTTCTACGACCATAGTTGGATTCATCATCATCACACATACGACAAATTTACTACTCATTTACGAAAACATTCATGAATGAGGCCCAATGTGTGTAAACATGCATCCATCCATCCAACCACCCACTCACCCACCCATCCATCCATCCATCCATCCCTCCATCCAACCACCCTGCCCCAAACCCCACCACACACAACACCTCTCCCGAGCGGTTGCGCTCCATGCGGACCACTGAGGGCATGCTGGCTAGCAGTGCGTCCAGGTGGTTGTGTCCCATCTGTTTGTGTGGTATCTGCTCCCCTGTCAGCTCCTTGTACTCCGACTGCAGACGGGACAGTGACACGCCACCCTTGTTGGCCTGGAGGACGGCCCGCAGCATCTTCTTTACCAGTTCTGCGTCAGCCATCTAAAAACAAACAAACCAACAAAGACATTTTGAATTTGATTTGATTGGTCAATGAAATATTATTCTTTTACTATGTTTTTCCCCAGCCTCTGCATACTGGTAGGCAGGACTGGTAGTAGGCCTAAGTGTGACTGCTGATGATGATACAAACCCATTCAAATCTATAAAGACTTGCTCTTCAGTTTATTGCAATAACACTTTTTTTTTTTAAATTTACGCTGAGGGCCAAATTAGTGGCTTGTTAGGCAGGTTTCTATTCCAACTGTGCCACATGCTAAGCCCTGCCTTCAAGTGCTGTCGGAAATAGAGTAATTACGAGTTGTGTGCACATAAACTAGTGCAAGTGTGTCAAATAATGAGTATTGTTACATTTCTATTTTCACTCTTTATTTAGCTTTTAGTTGTCACACCTTTCTGATTTTGATAGTCTATTACATGACTGATTTTCTCCTCTTCATTTGGCCACCGCAGCACAAAGTAGCACTGTGCCACTTGATTCCTAAAGTAAAACTTCAGCCACCAAAAAAATATTTTTGTTATGGGGTCAATTTTGTTATTACTCCTCTCCAAAAGAATTTGAGTGCATAACAAGTCGTATTTACGGCTTCCTATCTCCGAAATTGGAGCTTACGAGGAGCACTTGAAGGCAGCAATAGTCAACTGAACATGTAACATCTGTGTTGTTTGATCTTATGTTGTTATGTTGTTTGATTTAACAAATCATGTGCGATCTATAGTTTTTCCTCTCATGTTTTTGCTTATTTCTTTCTTTATCTGACTTTAAAAAAGCCTATATGTCCTATTTGAGAAAGGGATTTTTTTGTTAAAGTGCTTTAAACTCAAGATGATGTTGATTTCTTCCCCATTCTGCAGCCATCACTAAACACCCCACAGAGGAATTTACAATATTCGTTTGAAGTAAAGGCCTGAGCTATTGGGGTTTTTGTGACAATTGGGTACATTATAAGAATTCAACAAAGATTCTGAATGACCCACAAAAGACAATTGTGGACTCCGGCAAAAGTGGAGACACACCCTCAGCCACCTCAGCTTCAACTTCCCTTTACACAAGGAGTTCCATTGTATACATTAGCTTAGTTTACAGTATTGAATGGTCAGGTGAGTAATTGCCTACTTAAATTGTTACAGTGATTTAAAACTGAGAAATTGTCTTTGGTGCTCTGGTGAGTCTGTATGTCCAGGAATGCACACGCTTCAAAAAGTGTCCAACTCAACAAGTTAGTCTCAGATTTCGGACTTAAAAAACTTAGTTTCTTAAAATGGGGCGAGATAATTCCTCTAGTTTCCAATGCAATTTCACTTGTTTCAGGATTTTTTTTAATCAAGCGTCAATATCTTGAATTAATAATAACACAGAATAACTCCACTAGTAAGAACATGACACACACAAAATCTTGAAACAAATTGGAAACAAGTTGAATTGGAAAAAAATGAAATTAACTCTCGCCCCTAGTACATTTTCTTCTACTTGCTTTAAGAAAGATAAGAATTTAAGACTCAATATTACATGAAATCACTTGTTGAGAGGGATATTTTTTGCAGTGGAGCGGCCGCGACTGGGACACTAGGAGTGACGTAATGCGTCACACTTCCACTCCACACCCTCCATCTGTACCAAACTATCTGGATGAAGTTACCCTCTCTTGTCTTCGTATGTGAACAAAAACCTGACTTTCAATTATCCTGGTAGACCAAATAAGCTGTAGCAATAGCAGCGGACCGGTCCCAGAGCCGGTATATTGTCCGGTTAGGCGACGTTGTTGCGCGTATCACCGAGTTTAGTCCTCCTGTCACCTCCGGGACATGGCAGCGTCAAATTAGCTATGCATAGCCGCTATAATAACGAGAGTAAAGAGATGTCGCCTTCAAAATAAAAACATCGCGATTCCTCAAAAAGCAGTGTAACATAGATTCGTCAATCGTGGTTTTCTTTTGAAAGCTGTAACCGGAAGTCATGCGTTATATCCTGGCAAGCTTGACACTGGCTGACACATCACAGCGCTGCATTATCCAACCAAGTGATCGGTTACCACTTATAGGAAGGGGTAAAATGAAACAGCCGGCACAAAGTGGACGGGACTGACGATTGTAAAAGTCTACATGAGTAAGAATAAAAACTATACAAAACTTCTACCTTGCTCAACACAGACGGGGTGGTGAATTCAAGACCTGTTGTCTGCCACGCTCCTGACGCTCCCAGTCGCTATCAGTAGTGTCAGTACTGTCACCGCCACAGAGCTGCAGCTCGAACTCCGTCACCGGTCTCTCTGCCAGCCGGTCCGGTAGGCACAGCCTCTCATCCTCCATCTGATTGGTCGGCTGTGCTCGGTCCTCTGGCTAATTACACGTCAAGACGCAGCCACGGGCCACAACACATGAGAGGGCATCTCCAGTCCAAACGCTAACGAAAATTCACTATAACACTCCTATAGGAACTTATACTGCTTTTGTGAATTTATACTGACCTTATCGTATTTTAAGGTATTTTGTCTCCTGTGGTATCACTGCAGTATTCCTATAATGTTCCTATAGTGTGTCTCTATAGTGCCTTTATAGTGTTCCTTAAGGTACTTTGTATTTAGTTAATAGGTTTGCTGTGATCATTGTATCCTTCTAAAATTGATTATAAAATATAATAGTGTTTTTTTTTATTAAAGAATTATATCTGCTCATAACCTGAATGAATAAGCCATGAATATGGCCATCATCAGTTGGATTGGGTAATGTATGCTCTAGTTTTATAATCCAGTTACATGAGAAATGAGGAAGTAACAAACATACTCAGAGAGGATGGAGTTTGGGACAACACATAACTAACACAACTAAGTAACATTACTGTTAGATACATTATCTGAAACACTATCGAAAATGTGTTATCCCAGATGTGTTGAAAATGAATGGACTGCAGGAATTTGACACTGGAATAGGCTACATGAAATGAGAGCCAGCACAATGTGATTGTATAGTAGAGTCAAGCAACAGTTTACAGCCTTGGAGTCTAGCAGCTGTACAGACCTCTTGCCCCGTCCCGCCCACATTTCTAACATATTTCTAACATATTTCTACACTGCTCTCCTTCCTGGCTGCAGAGACTCCCAAAACAGATGATTCATTAATCTTTGTGGAGAGGGAGACCCTGCACCTTTACATACATGCATTATTTTTGGCATATTTATACAAAAAGCAACTGTTTTTCAAACAGCTCTGCACAATACCAGTTATTGAGTTAAAAAAATGGTCCTAATCTACCAAGACCAAAACAACAAAGACATACTTTTTGGTCATGTTCCTCAGTAGTGTCTTTCCAGCATGTATTAAGTTCTCTCATAGACTGAAAACTCATCATTTCAAGAAATCTTTTCCTCCTGAATCATATCCCCTCTCCTCTACTCACTCAAATACTCACTCCTTGTACTTATCTCTTACCTGACAATTTCACGGTCACTTGAATAATGTCAGGGCTCTATAGCTCTGACCCTTGCACTTTTTACTATTTGTGGCTCATTATGTTGGTGACCTAGGAATGTAAGCTTGCACTGCTGTTCACTCTGGATAAACGTGTCACCTACTTGCCTTTAATGTAAAATGCACCGTAGATGCTTAGTAGCACTGGTAATCAGTACACTGAAAATATAGTTATATCTCATAGATGGGGATAAAGAATATGGCTAATATACCTTAAAAATTAAACTGGGCTGAGAGCAGAGCCTTGTGGTACTCCTGCCTTAGGGGAGAGTCTGTTGGATGTAGATTCTCCCATTATCCTGCTATCCTTTATGTTTAGTGTGAATATTTTCTGAAATAATAGAATGGAATTCCTTACAAATAGTACAATATAGGTTTTTTTCTATGATTGTTCAGTGTAACCATTTTGCAGCAAAATCTCTTTGGATCTTGTCTGCATCAAGGCAGTAGGAGTTTCTAGAAAAGTCACCTTTGTGTTTAAAATTAATATATTCTGAAAGTAGAAGTGCTCAAGTAGTGCAACACAGGTTTTGTATTTTATCATTCAAATTTAATCTATTTTGCAGCACAATCTTAATTTTTGTCAAGCCAGCAGGAGGTTCCAGAAATTGTTGACGTTGTAAAGCCCTAGTTCACACTCCAGATCAATAGGTGGCGGCAATGCACCCTTAAGCTGTTTGCCAACCGCCGTAAAACAAAACCGAAGAAGAAAGAAGACCTGCTGTACTAGTCACCCAGGTAGCCAAACAATTTGTCATCCAGCTCGGTCACTTCAGCTACATTTTAAGAAACCTGTCTTCGTATATGCCCAGGTAAGTGACAAAAGTCGGCTATCTAACTATCTCTAACGGTCATCGTAGCTTTGTTGACTTTAGCTGGCTAACGTTGTAAACCTAGTTAGCCACAGATAGCTAACGTTTTCTGGCGTATTACGTATTGGCTAACCTTATTTATCTTTATGAATCAAGTATGACTTTTTAAATAGGTTCGGCTATATCACCAACTTGAATTAAGTCTGGGTGAAAAATGCAACTGATACTGAATTAGAGCTAACCGAATGTAGTTATTAGCTAGCTAATGTCAGCCATTGTTAGTCAGCTAGCATTGTTTTGATCAACGTTGAGCTCAGCTCAGTTAACTATTACGTTAGTTAATTTAGAAAAATAAAACTATATAATTTAACAATGGATGGAATAGGTTTTGTAGTTATTACACTACCAGATACTTCTCTATGAAATATATCATTGGGTGTTTTCATGGACGAACGTTGAATCTCAGTGACAGGTGTCATGCAGCACACCTATAAAGAAGCCACACTCAAAATGAAATGTAGGGAAGTCATGATCTCCTTAAATGTTCTAAGATTTAAGTGTCAAGCTAAAAATACCATTGACTATGGTAATCACATCCATGTATAACAACTTACATGGACATGTAGAAAGCACAACGTAGATACGACCCTCTCATTCCCCATGACGTTTTGTGACGCATCACCGGGATCCCTCCCATCATCCATCATCTCCTTTTGCCCTCTCTTCTTTCTCCCTCTCTCTCGGAAGGAGGGATGTTAAAGTAGACAAAGAGTAGCACTTGAGTTTTATCTTTATACTTGAGGTGTAACCAACTTACCCAACCGCTATGGCATTGAACAGAAGGCATTCTTATACCCCCCGGGTGAGTAGGATGGACATTCAATGTTAAATGATAATATTTTGTTTGATGTAATATATCTATGCTAATCTTCATTGAGGCACTTCTTCACAATAAATGATTCAGTAATAATTGCAAAAATAAAATAAGAATTTTGTGGTGGTACTCACCATGTAGCAGATGTAGGATTCACCTTGTAGCATTTTTCTGTTCTCTTGATCAGGTTAAATAAGAATCTAACTAGGCTAACTCTAGATTACCTTGAAGAAGAAATTAAGATGCTATCCTTTCTGTTTAAGCTCTAGGCATACTTTTGTTTCAATTAATCCTAGATGATATTGATTTTAGAGGATCTGGCAAAGCTCTCTCTTTGAACCCTCAGCTTCACTGAAAATAAGCAAATCTAGTGTTAATGCTTCCATGATAGAGCAGTGATTAGGCTAGTCTATCCGGTTTTCTGCCCCGTGGATGAGAACCGTCAGGCAGTGGGAAGTTCACATGGTCCCACAGCCCTATAAAAGTGGTATGTTCTGTCACAGTCCCAGTTCATCCTGAATGGTGTCTTTGTATGTGCGAGACAGGGAGATGGTTTGTTTATTAGGAGAGCTGTTGTGGTCTGGGCCATATGACTGGGTGTGTGAATGTGTGACCTGAGGGCTCTCCTATCAGTGATTATCATTGACTCCTATCTCCACTCTTTACGGTAGTTGGAGCAGGAGGAATTGTGGGGCATGGCGTCCCAAGCACAGTGATGTCACACTGTCTGGTTAAAAAAATATACAGATTTCACAGGATGTGTCATGTAAAAGACCACAAATTGCAGTTTGTTTGGGTCTTTCGCAAGTCTGGTGATAATTTCTGAAATTATTTTGTCATCACACTTCAGTTAGTATATGTCTAGTGACAGTGATTGACAGATAAGATATCAAGAACATACCAAGAATCTGTGCTGTCAAAAGTAGATTTTCTTTGCCATGTAATGACCTCTCGTTCTCTCTTTTGCTTCTTTCCTCATCCCTGTTTCTCTCCTTCTCTTCTCCTGCTTCACCCCTTATTTCTCCCTGCACCTACCTTTCATTTCATTCACTCTTTTCTGCCCTTCTCTCTTATCACCTATCCCCCACCTTGATCCCCCTTTGCCTGTATCCTTGTCACCCCCCCCCCCTCCCCCTCCCCAGCTGACCAGCCCATTGATCAGCAAAATGAGCAGCGGAGGAACGGTGGAGCTTGGTAAGCCAGCCAAGGTAAGGCTCTATGATAGCTGCATGTTTAACACTCGTGGCGGGATATCATTGCAATTTCTTTTCAATACAAGATGGCAATTTCAATACTTCTAATAAGGATCTACAGGTAGCGAAATTCCAATTACCTTGTGTATTATGACTGATAATCTCCTCTCCAAGGTTGGCTCTGTAGTGGAGGTGATAGGGAAGGGACAGCGTGGCACCGTTGCCTACGTGGGTGCCACCCTTTTCGCCTCTGGGAAATGGGTGGGCGTCATCCTGGATGAGGCCAAGGGCAAGAACGACGGCACCGTGCAGGGCAAACGCTACTTCACCTGCGAGGAAAATCACGGGATATTTGTCAGACAGTCCCAGGTAAAAGAAAAAAAAGTTGTGGTGTAATGCATACATGCGCACACACACACAAAGACACAGAACGTAACAACATAGGAATAATGCCTAACATAACAAATGCATACATACACAGTCTCATTCTTGAGAATACTATTGTAGGACATCAAGCAATCTGCTTTCATAGTTCCATGTTCAAATGTTGTACTGACAACACTGTTAACTGATAGGCCAGGTAGAATTGTGTGTTTTTGAAACCCCTCTTTTTCTAAGGGGAGGTTTTTTTTTTGTATTTCCACTCATAGTATTCCGTGTTCCTGCTTCTTTCAGTACTTGTACTTTGTGCAATGACAATAAGTTTAATCTAATCTAATCTAATCTAACCCCATTAATTCCTGCATGTTTGTGTGTTTAGCTCCAGGTGGTGGAAGATGGCTCCAGTGCCTCCTCACCAGACACTACTGAGTCTGCAAGCAAGATACCCAGGCAGAAAGGTGGGCCAGGAATAGGGCTGTGGGGCAGATTGAATAAAGCAGATTGGCTTTTGTCCTGATATGTCTGGATTTCCTGCTTTTGAACCATATATGCCTGCTGCTACCATTCATATCCAAGAGAGGCGGCTCTAGTCCCAGTACAAGTTTCTGCTGGTAACCTTACTTTGCTCAATGAGCATGCCACTTAGTACTTAGGCTGTGCACACAAAACACTGATATCATACTTTGATTTTTAATATTATTTTTTCCCCCCTAGACATTGCTGAGACTCCAAAAGCAACCAGACAGGTAAGCAAGCATAAATCGCAATTTATCGATTTATTTATTTATTTATTTATTTTTTTGTGTCCCCAGAGAATATAGTAACCCCCTGCCGTTGGTACACCTTTGGCTTTGATTCTGGTCGGATGCCTGTGGATCTGTGTATATATGAAATATTTGCACTTCACTGTTTGTATGGCCATATATTACACCTGGCTAAGTAAATTGCTGACACTCTTTCAATGAACTTGAGTGTTTGCTTTTGTCTGCATGGAATGAGAAATGGGAAGAGTTTGACCTTTTTAGAGCCATTTCAGATAGCAGTGATGTGACCCTGGACTTGTGCCCATCAATCCTTTCTCTTGTTCCTCCTTCGCTCTGTGTTCCTTCGCAGTTGTGCTTTGTGCCAGATATATTTTCTTTACACCTCAATCTCTTTCTTGTTTCTCCTCTTCCATACAGTAGGCGATAGAGTGGTACTCCTTTTCTCTATAGCTTCACGCCTTTTGATCTGTCTTCTCATTTTTGTTTTTCTGAATACCCTTTGCAGACATCTGTGAGCCTTAAGAAGGTAGAAATATTCAATCCAGCACTTTGCCATGGTGATTGTTCATCTTGAGTTGCACTCCATGTTTTGTGTTTAAGTGGCAGATTGACATCTGTTTACTTTTGCACGGAACATCACTCATGTATTACACTAATGGAAGTCATTTTCACCGTAATGTGTTTTTCTTTGGCCACATCATTTTGTTCTGCACCCAGTTTTTTTTAATGTTTTTTTTCTGGTGAATACATCCAGCATGCTTACATTTAGGGAACAACATGTGGGATGTTTTAAGGTATTGTAATGGTGTTTGTGTCATTCTTCTTGGGTCCTTATGAGTCAGTGCAGTTTCTCCTCTGCCATTATTACTGCATGAGTTCGCATTTTTATTCTGCTCCTATGGCTTGACTCATCAATAATTGCTTAATAACTATGAGTTCAGATGGTTGTTAATGGGGCTACAGGGCATACAGCCTCCAGAGCTGTGATCAGTGGATGTAGACTAACAATGAAGATGTTTCTTGTGTGCTGCTAACCTCTTCCCTTGCTTCTCTACTGGGTGTGTGTGTGTGTGTGTGTCCTCTCTGCATCCCCTCCTCTCCAGTCCTCTACCCGTCGCTCTGCCAAGGTGAGCTTGTCTACAGCAGGCAGACCTGCAGGGAGGTCACAGGGCAGCAACACAGTTCAATGTGCTGTTGATGTTTCAGCGTTTGAGGGTGTCTAAGTGCTTGACAATTTAAATCAAGGCTAGCTCTTCAAATATTTGAAACCTTTTCAAAGGTTATGCATTTTTTTGCCTAGTATGATAAGAAGCACATACTTTGAACTATGCAAACACATTCATTATCTATCACCATTCCATATCACCCTAGTTATGTCCAAATAAGTCTATGGGCCTCTAGGGACATCACAGCTGCAGAGTTTACATCTCTGGGTTGCAGCTAGCAGCAGCATTAGCAGAATATGACCTTTACCTTTACTTTAAAGTTCATCTGCGTTTTTTTTGTGGTGCACAAAATCGCAGCTTGGTAAATGTATTGATAAATATACTGGGGATGTGATTACAGTGGCCACCCATAAGTGTTACATATTTAACAGCCACCCAGCTTATTCAGCCTGTGTGCAAGTTCAGTGGACTGGGTACCAGATATGTCAGATCGACAGAGAACGCCAAAACCCAGCGGAGCTCAACATTTTAAAAGAGCTTTGGCAAATACACAATGTTTGCCATGAGCCTTCAAAGAAAACACTCCATGAAGGCGTCAGTCCATAACGTCACGCTAACCTTGCTGGTGAGTTTTCTGAATATGAGTCCTAACAGAGTCTCTGTCACACTATGACAGTGGAGCACACCAGGTCGTCTTGTCTCTGCCACCTCCCTCCCCTCCCTCTTGGTACGCGCCAGCCGCTCCCCCTCATTGGTCATGGTACGCTTTGTCAGCTCGGACTATTTCACCTGTCTTGTCCTCACGGGGGGTGGTGAAGTGTTTGGTCACTGAAAGGTGGTGAAATAGTTTGCTTTCATTGCACAGATGCTTAAACTAAACGGATCCAAACTAATAACTGAACTTAGATCTGTGTTAAACGTCTATGGAAATTTCCATTGTCAGGGACACTGGGGTGGTGAGATGTTTGGTCCTGGAAGGCACAAAGTTATAAGCAAAGTTATAAGGATTATTGTACTTTTACCACATCAACTAGCTCAAGTTCACAAGAGTAATCTAGTGGCGCAGCCTAGCATGGGATATTCTACTGGGTTCATCAGAGCTGCGTGTCCACAGTGGGAGATGTACTTGTTCATGTGAGTTGTATATTGGCATTCACCACTGTGGGGCAGAATGACAGCTATATGTAATTTTCTTTGTAAGTTGTTGGCTTGTTTATTTTCTACATTCTCACTGTTTCTTTTCTCTTCTGTCCTCCCTTTCTCATTGCCTCTGTCTCACCTCTCCCCATCCTCCTCTCTCTTACCCCTCCTCTTCTCCCTCTCCCATACATTCCTGCAACTGTCTGCAGACACGGTCCGGCTTCTCTCCCTCTCTGTCTGGTGATGTCAGCGAGGCGGGCCTGTCCTCCCAGGGTGCACTAGGGGCTCCTGTTATACCCCAGCCCAGTGGGTCGCAGACAGCAACAGCAACCCTGGCTCCTGCCACCCCAAGCAAAGTGAGTCTCTGCCAAGTCAATATATCAGTCAGATTAGTGTGTTTAGTATATTTTCCGTGTTTGTACACAGTATATTTTAAAGTCTATTCAGTGTTGAAAATAAGGCATGTGCAGGAAATCCATAACCTGATATTTTTCATTGAGTGTACTTTTCCATTAAGTGTAATACAGTCTAAAGTTGAGGTATTGGGACACTGTGTGTGTGTCTGTTTTGCTTATTAAAATTATCAGTAATATTTCAGTATTTCCACTTTTGACTCTATGCCACACCGTATCATTTTGCTATTTGTCATCTCATGCATTGTCTTAATGAGCCTGTCCCATTCCATCCATGTTGTCATTGTGTGACCAGGTGGAACCTGCCGTATCCAAGCAGGTAGAGTTATCATCTACTGGCTGCACGCATGCTGATGATATCTGGCATGATGGGTTTACTAACAAACTCTTAACCACAGAGGCCCAAAATTCCCCCTAGTGCTGATCCTCAATACTGATGGTTTTGTAATGCCCTCATGGTGATTCATGTTATTGAATTGTATGGTGATGATGCATGGTTTAATTTTGAGACAAAGGACATAGGCAGTATTGGCTTCCACCAGTGTGTTTGCCGGGAATGGATTTATCTTCCTTCACTACTACTATTGCACTTCCTGTTTGTTTGTTTTTGGCAGAGGGAGCTGTGGAGACCCTCTATTTCCACCTGTGGTTAATTCAGAGGTTCAAGTCACATAACTGATGGACTTATTGACAAA
Organism: Hoplostethus atlanticus; assembly: GCA_034670405.1. Classification (NCBI taxonomy): domain Eukaryota; kingdom Metazoa; phylum Chordata; class Actinopteri; order Trachichthyiformes; family Trachichthyidae; genus Hoplostethus; species Hoplostethus atlanticus. Next base: position 51,796 of record JAXDDX010000379.1, on the reverse strand, counting down.
TGAATGATGCACATTGAAACTCACAGTAATCACCTTATTCTGGGTTTTTGGTGGTGGGATTGGAATGATGATTTCTTTCCCTGCTGTCTGAAAAGAAAAAATTGAAAATATTGCTTGGGTAATATATAATGTCAAGCAAATCCATATTTAGACTGTGGCACCCTTCATGGAGTTTTGAACACATACTGACTCTTTCTCTCCCTCCTCTTTCTCTCCCTCCCTCCAACCATCCATCTCAGGAGGAGGAGTCGTTGCGAGCCCAGGTGAAGGACCTGGAGGAGAAGTTGGAGACATTGAAGATGAAGCGGACAGAGGACAAGGCCAAGTTGAAGGAGCTGGAAAAACACAAGATCCAGTTGGAGCAGCTCCAGGAGTGGAAGAACAAGATGCAGGAGCAGCAGACAGAGTTGCAGAAACAACTCAAAGAGGCCAAAAAGGTACATTAGGCTCTATGGAAGATTAATGGTTGTTGGATAGCTGGGATGGACAGAGAGAGTGAGTTAAAGAAAAAGTCAAGAAGGTAAATTCAATTCAAATGATTCAAATTAGTTAGCCATACCATAGATCAAAATAGTAGCAGCTTTGAAATGTGAAGAAGGTCATCATCTGCAGGAAAAACTCAGGTCATGAAACTACATTAGGCTAGGGTCTATAAATCTAATAGATATTGCACATACTGAGCTAAAGAAAAATGAATGAAAACTTGTACAATGGAACAATGTACCAGAAAATGAAATGTATGCAGGATGAAATAAGTACAAAATTATAAAAAGTATCAAGATAATGTGCATGCAATATATACAAATGAGGGGGGAAATCAGGAATACGAAAAAAACATACGTTGAAACAGGAAAAAACTGTTGAAAATCTAGGTTTTTCAATTGTACATCCCATATCCTCCCAGGAATCTTGCAAAGCAAAGGGGGTATAGAACCACTGCAGTCACTTCGGTCTGTCTGGAGGTGAAATGCATCATTTTTCCAATCCTGTGAGACACCGAAAGAAGAAGCACCACTGTCGCCGCTCATGCCTTTCAAATTTATGTGCATCTAGAGTTACTTACTTACCTCCTCCTCCCAGGAATGTCACGAGGCACTGGAGGCCAAGGACCGCTACATGGAGGAGATGTCAGACACGGCGGATGCCATAGAGATGGCCACGCTGGACAAGGAGATGGCTGAAGAGCGGACAGAGTCGCTGCAGGTGGAGGTGGAGACTCTGAAAGAGAAAGTGGAGGAGCTCTCCATGGACCTGGAGATCCTGAAGCATGAGATCGAAGAGAAAGGTGAGAGATTGGGAGAATCAACAGTGTGTGCACTCTGTGCACAATCCAGAAATGCCTTGTTCCTACAACTCCTATCTCTCTCCCTCTTTCTTTTCCTCCCACCCTTTTATCTCTATCTACTGTACCTGCGTCCCTCATCATCGTCTTTCATCAACTCCCTCCCTCTCCCTCCTCCAGGCTCAGATGGTGCTGCCTCAAGTTATCATGTCAAACAGCTGGAGGAGCAGAATAGCAGGCTGAAGGAGGCGTTAGTCAGGTCGGTCAATGTTCTTGTCTCTTTAAACCGGAGTCACAGGATCAGAATGAGTTACAATCTAGCTAATAACAGCAGCGATCCAACAGAAACCATGCAAAATATGTAATAATAATAATGATACTGCATCGCTATTTGCTTTTTTGGCTTGAAAACGAAATGTCTCACAACGCCAGTCGCTCACCTGTAGCACTCCCCTGTCCCTCCTCAGGATGCGTGACCTGTCTGCATCAGAGAAACAGGAGCATGTGAAGCTGCAGAAGCAAACGGACAAGAAGAACTCTGAGCTGGAGACTCTGAGGAGTCAGAAGGAGAAACTACAGGAGCAGATGAAGCAGGCCGAGGCCACTATAGATGAACTCAAAGAACAGGTAAAGTCAGAGAGACAGGAGAAAAGGGGGGGTAGGGTGGAGGTGTTTTCAGAGAGACCAATGGGTAGAAGTGGTTAGAGGGCGAGCGTTTGAAGGAAACTCTACAAGATGAGACAAAACAGCCGGAGGCTACAATTGATTAGCTGAGAGAACAGCTTAACTCGGTGAGATAAACAGTGAAAAATGTCCTTGGAGGAAAGGAGAGGGGGATGAGGAGAGGGATTAAGAGTGACTGACAGCTTTAGAGGGAGAGAGTTTCTGCTACTGACACTTGTTTGCCAGCTTTGTTTCTCTATTTTGGTTTTTAAATTAGTCTTAAAGTCAATTCCAGGTGACGTTAAAAAGGTCTTAAAGTCTTAAATTTGTGTGTGTGTGTACACCAGGTGGATGCTGCTCTGGGTGCAGAGGAGATGGTGGAAACCCTGACGGAGAGGAACCTGGACCTGGATGAGAAAGTCAGAGAGCTGAGAGAGACCGTCACTGATCTGGTCAGTCCAGCTACATTTATGATGCCCTTACATGCATGTTAGTTGTCTTGCTTTTTAAGCTTTTTGCACATGCACAGTCGATAAATACAATAATTCAGCCCCAAAGTTGGCAGAGAATGCTGTAGGTCATCAACGACATAAACAAGCTGCAGCTAAACAGCCATTCCACGTATTCCTTAGCATTATATTGACATTTTAGCCATTCAGCTGATTATTTTTCCCAGAGCCACTTGCAGTGAGTGCAACAGCAGATTAAGCTTAATTTCTGAGATCACCAAAATTACAAGCAACCAAAATGAAGGAGTGCAGATGTCAAGGTCTGAGTGCCTTTAAGCAAGTGACAAACCTCCCTCTGTTGTGCCTTTCTTTGTCCACCAATAGGAGGCCATCAATGAGATGAACGACGAGCTCCAGGAGAACTCCAGGGAGACAGAGATGGAGCTGAGGGAGCAGGTGGATCTGAGTGGAGCAAAGCTCAGGGAGGCCCAGAAGAAAGTGGAGGCCGCCCAGGAGACCATGGCCGACTACCAACAGACCATCAACAAATACAGGGAGCTCACCGGCAGCCTACAGGTGGGTTGGTAGATGGAAGCACACACATACTCAAGGAAATGAGTGGAGGATGCACAATTGACTACAGCTAATAATCAGCGGACCCAGGGTCTCTGCAGGTCTTGACGACGTCTTAAAATATCTTAAATTAAATCTTAAAAATGATTTCATTTTGTGTGTTTGTGCTTTTCTCTGTGCACTAGGAGGCCAACAGAGAGCTGACCAACCAGCAGAATGCCAATGCTGAGCAGGTTCAGCAACCTCCTGCAGAACTCTTTGACTTCAAGATCAAGTTTGCAGAGACTAAAGCCTACGCCAAGGTAAGAGACAAGCATGCACCATCATGCTAAGAATGAGGATGGATAGGATTTGACTAATCTGATGCCACTTTTCGGTTGCTTACAGATTCTGATTCCCAAGATATTGCAAATCTTGTAATAAAAATTGTAAAATGTAGTCTACATTCAATTGTCACGTCTCCCCATAGAAAGCTGGTAGTCTAGTACACAAAGGATAAATTTACAGTACTTAATCCTTGTTGTTAGGCATCTATACGCCTGTCACATGGCATCATCTGTGCATCTGATTGGATAGGGGAGCATTAATTTGCACCAGTAATAAGCTATATATAGGGCTGTAATTTCCACTGTGCATGCTATTGTGGTCAGTGGCCTTCATTCTCTTGCTTACAGACTAATAATCACATCATGTGTCCCCAGGCCATTGAGATGGAGCTGAGGAAGATGGAGGTGGGCCAGGCAAACAGACAGGTGTCCCTCCTCACCTCCTTCATGCCTGACTCCTTCCTCCGCCACGGGGGAGACCACAGCTGTATACTGGTGCTCCTGCTCATCCCCAGACTCATCTGTAAGGTACGAGGCCGAGTGTCTGTGTGTGTGTCTGTGTCCTGATTCAGTTGCTTGTAGCACTTTAAAAACTGCCCTTCTGTGTGCGCGTCCTCTTCCTCGCAGGCTGAGCTGATAAGTAAGCAGGCACAGGAGAAGTTTGACCTGAATGGGACCCCTGTCCAGGGGACGGGGATGAGAGGACCGCCAGGAGAACAGCTCAGCTTCGCCTCAGGACTGGTTTACTCCCTCAACCTGCTGCAGGCCACCCTGCACAAATATGAACAGTAAGCGGCTACATCACTGATGTGCCAAATTGTGTTACATTTTGTTGGTGGCTAATTGCTTTGTGATCACAGAAAAGTGGTGATCTGTTGATGTAAGTGCAGGCCTAATTCAATAGCAATATGGGCCTCTCCATTCTCATCCACTCTTTCCCTATCCTGTCTCCAGGGCTCTGAACACCTGTAGCGTGGAGGTGTTTAAGCGCATGGGTACGCTGTACTCTGAGATGAGCTTCCACGAGCGCTCTCTGGACTACTTTATCGACCTGCTGCACAAAGACCAGCTGGATGAGACTGTTCAGGTGGAGCCTCTGACCAAGGCCATTAAGTACTACCAGGTAAAAAACACAAGTAGTTTTACATTAAAGAGCTTATCGACATCCTATCGGTCTTCTAAGAACACATTTATCACACACAAAACACATCCTCCACCTACTCACTCTGTAAATGCAAACTCACATTTGGTTGAATACAGTGGTTATACTTTCCTATAACTGCTTTTCTGTCTTTCAGCAACTGTACAACATCCATCTGTCAGAGCACACTGAGGACTGCACCGATGCAGCTGGCAGATCACATCAAGGTACGGAAATCTTGCTCAGCAATGTGATTTTTTTTTTTTTTTTTTTTTCCCCCACTTTTTCTCCTGGATGTCAGGCTTTTGAACATATCACTCCCTCGAATTAGTAATGGAAGTTCTTGCATTCATGCTTCGCTCCACATTATCTCCTGTACCCTGGCCTGCTCACATCCCTGTTTCCCACACTAAACTGAACTACCAACAGCAGCAGATCAGTTTCCATGTTCAGTTTCCATCTTCATGTTTTATCAAGCAGCTAATGTTTTACACAGCTGCCATGCAGGAGAAATCCCAACTGTTTGGAAACTTGACAAACTTTACAAACCTTTTTCTATCTAAGAGTTAAAGATGAGATAAAATGAAACTTTAATCATCTTCCTGTGGGGAAATTGAGTCAAATAAGGAAATACTAACATGATACAGCAAAGCAAAATGAAATATAAATAAGAATACAGCAAATGGGAGTCAAATAAAAATGCAACTGTCAATTTTACCGAGTAAATGATATTTAAAATTTAAATATCATTTGATTGATTGGGTGATTTTTGTGAATAACATACCCCCCTCTCCCACCTCCAGTTTACCCAGAGCGCCCTGGACTGCGTGGGAGCGGAGGTGGCTCGTCTGCGGGCCTTCCTGGCGGCGGGCCAGGAGAGCTCCGGCCTCGCCGTCCTCCTGAAGGATATGGACACTTCCTGCTCGGATATCAGACAGTTCTGTAAGAAGATCCGACGCCGCATGCCTGGAACGGAAGTACTGGGGGTACCAGCTGCTCTGAATTTTGGAGCACAGGTATGCATAGACGCACACATACAGAGTGGATGAACTGGACCACAGATGTAGGGCACTTGGGTATTGTAGAGGCAGAGAAAATGGGATTTAAGGCCAGTAAAGCCAGGAATAGCAGAGCTCAGTCTAGGGTCAGACGGAGTCGGACAGGAGGTCAGGGTTCAATTCAGCTTTGATTAAGCAGGCACATGTGGATCTCAAGACAGTGTTTCTCCCTACAATATATATAGTGTTTCTGACCACAACACCATAATCAACAACATAATCTTTGTGAGTGACAAATAAATCATGCTGAATTTGTAATTTCTGCAGTATGCACACACACAATGGGAATGCCACACTACTTGTTCACAGGGCAAGACAGAGCAGAGAGAAACTTTGATACTTAAACATTTTTGATTGACAAGTCTGTGGTCCAATGATCAGCACAAAACAACGCACCAAACCACAGCATCTTATCAATGAATCACTGATCATTGATCTACATGTTTGATGGCCGTGTCATCTCACCCATGGCAGGTGTCGGAGACACTGACGGAGTGCAGGTGCCAGCTGACCCGAGCGGTCGCTGTGCTCCAGGAAGTGTCTGCAGCCGGAGCTCAGATGGTTGCTCCGCTGGGTGAACAGGAGGGGCTCAATGCTCTCAAACTAGAGGACATCACCTTCAAGGCTGTGGAGCAGGTAGAGTGACAGTGATCAGCCATGTATCTCATCTGTAACATACATTTTACATTGTTAAAAAAAAAGGTATAATACATGAGAAACTTGAGGCAGTGTAAACGGCCTACAAAATTTTGCCAACATTTATGATTGATAACCATTATCCTATGTACCTAAACCAAAGCCATCACCACAGGCACCAAGGTATAACGTGAGTCTGCTGTTATATTGTACCATCTTCTGTTCCTTGTTTTCCGAGCCTGTGCTGTTTCCTCCTCAAGGTGTACGGCTCAGCTGGCCTGAACGCCCAGGAGTGTCTGCGTCAGTCCTGCAGCTCCGTCATCGCTACCATGAACAAAATGGCCACTGCAATGCAGGAGGGAGAGTACGACGCCGAGAAACCACAGGGCAAGGTATTGATAGGCCCTCGCTTTCCCACCACGCTGAAACACAGAATCCAGACCTGCATGATGAATTCAGTTCTTTTGAGAAACGTTTGCAAGATATCTAATAATAGGAATTTCAGATAAAGCCCTTACTTTGTAGTCTGTTTTTACACATCTCTACCCTCAATCTCTTCTGCCCCTTTCATCTCCTCAACTCTTCATCATGCCTTTCATCCTCTCTCTCCCTCCCCTCAGATTTGTCCAGTGGAGCTGCGAGCGGCCGCCGTCAGGGCAGAGATGACGGACGCTGAGGGTCTGGGAGTCAAACTGGAAGACAGAGACACTGTCATCAAGGAGCTCAAGAAGTCTCTCAAGATCAAGGTAACACACACACACACACACACACACACACACACACACACACACACACACACACACCCTGGGTCTATACAAGTATATGCAACTGCACACACACAGAACACTGGCATATCTAAAAGTCTAAAGGGACAAATACATCCATCCCCATTCCCTGTTAATCTCTTCCCTCTCTCTCCAAGGGTGAGGAGCTGAGCGAGGCCAACATCCGTCTGAGCCTGCTGGAGAAGAAGCTGGACACCTCTACCAAAGACGCCGATGAGCGGGTGGAGAAGATTCAGACCAAACTGGACGAGACCCTCGCCCTGCTCAAGAAGAAAGAGAAGTAAGAATGATGGACAGATGCAGACAGAGAGGAGATTAACATTACAGGCAGATTGTACACAAATTAGGTGTATAATATTACTCTCCTTACCCAAACTTCATCCCACTCTGTCCTCCTCAGGGAGTTTGAGGAGACGATGGATGCTCTGCAGGCTGACATCGACCAGTTGGAGGCCGAGAAGGCAGAGCTGAAACAGCGCCTCAGTAACCAATCAAAGGTGACCATCGAGAGCCTCAGAGCTCCGCCCGCCTCTGGAATCGCTTCCATTGTCCAGGGAGCTGCTGGAGGTAAATTAGTGTGTTTATGTTGGGTTTTTTTTTTTATGTGTGCATGCAGGTGAGGGGTATGCATCTAGACCAGGTGAGTCCATCCAAGCACTGTTGAGGACTGTGAATTGTACAAGAAGCCAGTGAACATGAGGTTAAGTGGGCTCTGCAAACACCCCCCCCCCTGATCTATGGCCATTCAGGTCATCATGAAGACAAAGAAGAGGGATTGTTCAATCATCTGCTAACTTGTTGACTCTACCCTCCTTACAACACACACACACATCTGGAAAACCTAGAGAAGCATGGAAAGTTAATTGGATCATTTCTGGGTCTTGAAAACTCTAGGAATTGCAACTGTATGTCTGTCAGATATCATCAGAAATTCAACTTTCTCCCTCCTTCCAGCAGGTCAGTCTCCAGCTCTGGCAGGGCCTGTACAGGTCGTGGACTCCCCTCTCCTCAGGCAGCAGGTGGAGGCCCAGAGACTGGGCATCAAACACCTCAAGAACGAGAACACCCGACTCAAGGTACACTGGAAATCATTCACTGATTGTCACTGGTTCTGGGTTTGTCTCCTTCCATATCTGTCTAGCTGTCTATTCCACTATTTTTATTCAAAATGTCTTGCTCATTGTAAATCTTGGGAATTGATTGATGAGTTCTAAGCAGTCAAAATCTTGTACTAAGCTACAGTCACTCACAGCAATGTATTTGAATCATGGTTTTCCTGATTCTGGCTAGCTAGTAGAGATACACATGCACTATGGTGGTGTATAAGCTTGGAAAACTGGTAATATTCACCTAGGGTACTGTTTCTATCCAGGCAGAGAAGATGAGAGCCCAGCTGGCCTCCCTGCCTCCACTCCGCCTCCCCAAACTGCCACAAATGGCCAAAGAAGGATCCTCTCCTCCAGAGGGACTCAACACCGGCATCTACCGCAGGACCGATCAACTGCTGGCAACCCTGCTCAAGCTCAGCGCCGAGGTTAAAGTGGTCGATATCACTGGGAAGACAGCAGGTTTGTGTTGTTAGTAAGGTGTGTGCATGTTTCTGTCCTTTCTCTCCCTCAGTCAGTGGCACTTTACAGTTCCTGTATTACTCTTCACTCCCCGGTGTGTGTGTGTGTGTGTGTGTGTGTGCGCGCTGCTGCTGCTGCTGTTCTCAATTGTATGAAGTGGTTCATGTTGTTGCTTTTCTCTGCGGTGTTTCCTCCAGTCAGTGCCAGTTCGCAGCTGCTGGAGCAGACAGCTCGACTGCAGAGCCTCAGCAATGCTCTGGACAAACTCAAGGTAACGAATAACACACCCTCCTTACCATGTCCATACATTCATTCATCAAAGCAATCTGTCTGGAAGCCCATTCATTTTCTACAACCAGAGAAATGTCATAAATGTTGAGCATGGTTGCATTTTCTTTTCCTTGTTTGTAACTGTGGAACAGTTGGCTGCAGCTGGACCCCTGAGCGGCCTTGCCCACCAGCAGCCAATCACATACTAGCTTTTGTCCCTGCTGTCACTGTAACAGTACTGGTGCTACTGCTAGCAATCAGCAAAGTTTAGCAGTTTGAGGTGGTCTCTGTCTGTATGTGGTAGCTTGGCAGGTCCAATTCCTGCAACTTCCAGTCTTTATCCACCAGCCTCCATTCAAATTGTGGGTCAAATTCTAAGGACAGTTTTGCAGTAGCCTAGACTAAAAACAACTTAAATGTCCTTCCTTGTCCATAGTGTTTTTTTACTACATTTTTCAAGTTCTTTCCACCAAATATATTTTGCATCTTTCTCTTAGGGTGAAGTAGTTGAACATGTAGTCTCACATCAGCCAGGAGCAAAGGCCTCCTCTGACTTTGCCACTTTTCCAGTCTCCTCCTTTGTTAAGGTAACACACACCCCTGTTCCATATGATGCATTACAAATTGCACTGTTCCCCATGCAAAACTGTGAAATGACAGGTGTACCTGTGTGCCAGAATGCTTTTCACTTTCATCATGTCATTCAAGATTATTCCTTGACCTCCATTCTGTCGCTCTCCTAGGCCAAGGAAGAGAAGCAGGGAGGCACAGTGTTTGTGGGTCGTGTTGCCATCCCCTGCGCCCGTGGACAGGAACAAGTCCACCGCCTCATCCTATCACAGCAGCAGCTGCAGCAAGTGCACCGCCTCCTCATGGCCTGAGATGACAAACCATTGACCCATGTCTATGGTCGACAGGCTGTCAATAAAAACAGCACAACTTTTTTTTTCTTCCTTCTCATTCCAACTTCCACTTGAGCGTTCTCCTCTAAGCTCCCTATTGCTCTTTAAATTCTCTCAGGAAGTTTTATCCATGACATAACTGTAGCTGTTCTAAACTTAATGCCAAAGAGACACAGCAGTGTTCTCATTAAATATTGGTATAGTCAGAATGCTGTGTAATGTTTTTGAAATTTCCAGAATGATTTGACTCCTGAATGTCACGATATGAGGGTGTGCATCGCTGAAACTGTTGATTTGTGGGAGGACTAACTTGGAAATGTAAACCAGCACCAACCAAGTGAATTTTTGTATTGCACTTGCAGCTCTCAAGGCTTTTTGTCTTTATTTGTATTTTTTCTATTGTGGATGATTTGGACAACCAATTCAATTCAAATGTAAAGCCCCGTCACTAATAACTAAGGTTATGAAATGTTGCCTGTCCATGAGTTGTGTCAGTACCCACTGACTGTAATGCATTAAGTTTGCAGTCTTATATGAAGGTCCGTTGCCAATTCACAACTGTACATTTTAAGTCTAGATGCTTTGGCTGTTTTGAGAATGTTATAGCAATTTATATGTAGGGTTTTCATGTTTTAATCCACTACAGTTTAGGGTAGCAGTGTAAGTTTTGAGTATTTTAACCACATTCCTACCCAGCTTTCACTGACCTTATACTGGTAATACTTTGTAGTATTTAATACAAATTGTTTGGTGGGATAATAGTTTGTCTGCACTTGGGTGACACGCCATAATCTTCATTGAAATTTTCTTTCATGTCAAACTGTATTGTTTACAAGGTGGCCCAATTGATAGTGTCATGCAAAAAAAACAACTTTTTTCTTGTATTTGCTCTATGTAATGAGTTAATGCCTCCAGATGTCGGCTACTGTAACTTGTGGTAGTAAAGGTTCAATTGTCTCCAAACTTCCAAAGCCATAGCAGTTCTTATACCAGAGGGCTAAGTCGATGTCAGATCACACTATTCATAGGTGCTTTACGCATACGAATGCCTGTTAGGCACTGTTAAACAACACATGCTAAAATAATAAAGGTTTCTTACAAAGGAATCAACTGTCTAAACTGTAAAATCTATATTGTGTACAAGCAACAGCAAACTGTACAGTAATGTGTTAAAATGGGTGAACTAAAAACAAGAGGCACTTGAGCTGCTCAATGTCCTGCCATCATCACCATGACATATTTAAACATAACATCTACTCAGACCATTGACTGTATAAGTATGAAGTTTCAAATATTGAGTTATTGTGTTCACAAGTATGTATGCTGTAAGTATACTTGCCACCATGAAGACATGTCTTGCATATCATGGTACCATGATCACGGTATCAATTATAGATTCACAAAAGACCGATTTGTTTTTCTCTTAAATGACAAAGACTTGTCAGACTGAAAAGGTGGACAGGCTGAATTTATGAGGGTCTATTCTCCACTGTAATCCTGGCTGTACGTATCCGTGTGTCTTCAAGGCCAAAATAAAACAAAAACACCATTTCGTTCTGTGTCTGACATGACAGGGCATCAGAAGGAGTAGGAAATTATAACTTTAATGTTTGGTTAATTTTAAAATCAGTCACAAATTCAACATTTAATTTACTGTATTGGGCAGAAAAGTAAAATCAACTTTAGCTATAAGAGAACCACAGTTTGGGAATGAGGAAAGTAGAGAGGAGGGGTGATTTAAAATGACAGTCATGATGAACATCAAAGGCCTTGCAGGGCTGCGGTAGAGCTATTGAATCCCTTTCTGCCTTATCTGACCCATCTAACTTCCCTTTTCCTTGCCCTAAAAACAAAACAAACACCTTTTTGCCACCTACGTATTTGCTATCTAAAGACCTTCACTTGAAACACTGGCAACTCAGAGGATGCATATGTGTAAAACTCAGTAATATCAGGGGTCAATTTTTATAATCAAACTCGTACTATTACTTTGCCTCAGTAGTAGAAAGTAGAATGATGGCTGGGTCTATAGTAGGCATACGGCGCACAGTAGCGATGGTGGTATCTGTTCCGCATTACCAACTGGTGGTGCTGTGGCGCGGCATAAGGCTGGAAGTGGTCGGCTGGCCTGTAGACGACAGCTGCAGGAGAAAGAAAGAGGATGTAAGGGACACGAACGCAGCTTTACAGCCGTTTCCCAGTGACTTGACTACAAATACCAGGTGAAATATCTAAAAGCTTCATTGCTCAAACGCAAAGATAATCAGAGGTGTGCCTGCCAACATGATACCGAGTGGTGATACCGATCGACCCAATTCAAGAGGCGTGGATAGTGTTTCTACCAGAGTGAATTTAACAAACTTCAACTTTGTTATACAGATGCATTTGACAGCATTAGTTTCAGTTATTTGACAGTTTTTTGAAAATTAAAACCATCATTCATCTCAAAATTATTAGGGATCTTGCTGAATACCAAGTTGAAAGACAATCTTCCAACCTCTAGGCCACCCTGCCACATTTGTGTGAGTATAATCTGCACACTTACGATTTCTGACCAGACCGTATTGGTGTCTGTGGACTGCTGTGTGTGTCTGCGGTGGGTGATGGGGTCTTTGAGCACGGGGGGGCTCATGCCATTGTTGCTGCTGCTTTCTGCTGGGCTGAACATTCCTCTCAAAACTAAAGTAGCCCAGGGAGGATTTGGGAAGAGAATCTTGGTAGAAATCTTCCCTGAAGCCATTGTAATATCCCCCCTTTGACGAGTGCACCTCTGTGAAAGATATATAAGAAATGGGGCAGATGGGAGGGAAAGCATCAGACACAGGAGGGGTAGCGTTTTGTTTAGATCATCGTAGGTGTCAAATTCCTGCTACAGTGTTGGAGAACAGAAATCGCCAACAAGCTTGGATAAAACAAGATCAGATCACACAGAAATAAGGTTAGTAGAATTTGCTCTTTTAAGATGTGATGGAAATAGGCTAGGCAAGTCTAAATATACTCAAATATAACAAGGCTCTGGCCAAGTAGTTTTACCACTCCCAACAGAAATATAAAACATTCGACTTGAAGCCAGAAAAGGATGGAAAGAGAGGTTGGCAAAGAGGGGAGAAAATGTGAAGGAAGTAGTGACAGAAAGGTGGAGCAGATAAAATCAGAGTAAACAGAAGTAGTATGTGAACCAATCCACAAAGATGATTCTGCTCACCACGTCTTACCTGTGTTGGAAGAAAAGTAGTTGGAAGGAGGAGGGTAGGAACATCCAGAGCCACTGGCTACTCTACAAGACACTGGGAACACAAGACACAAGGCAGCACACAGCAACAGATATAACATCATTTAGAGGCTGCATGTTGGTAGCACTGAGAGAAAGTAAAAAGCCACCCTCAAGACACTTTCACTGTTAGACATCCTTTTGCAGGAGTTATTTTGTGATGTAATCTAGTAATTTTGTATCCTCAACATGCCTTATCTACGTCTACTCCAATTAGTTTCCCAGAATGACAGTGACAGCAATAGTGAAAGCGCGGTGAGTGGAGAGATAAATGCCGTGGTGTGCCGTGCCCAGTTGTCAAATTACCAAAAATATAAAAATAAAATCGCAAAAGAGTGCTTTGTATTTCACACGCTACCGACGACAGATCTGCAAATATGCAAGCTGTGGCTGCATTGCATTCTGGTCTATAGGAGGCTACTGTTGGTGGAGAAATTGATGTCTCTTCCTCTTCTACAACAGATTTCTCCCTGTATGATTGTTGAACGTCGGTGCAAAATAGTGAGTCTAGAAAGAAGCACTTTCTCTTTGATTCTGAGGGGCTGACACCACAACCTGATGTTTACCGTTGACGGTTTACATAGTTGAACATTTTTCTATCAAACTATTGTAGCTACAATGGATATATCTTGGCATATTATTTCAATAGACAACAATATGACAATAACAACAGTATGACGTGGCAGCATAGTGAATGGTGCATACCAGTGTGAAAACTATAAATCAAGTATAAGAGTGATTGCCATTCAGTGGAGAATCTCAAATATCGATCAGTCAATAAAAATAATCATCATAATAATCATCATGTCTTACCTGTATTTTGGGAATTTTTACAGACTTGCTGCTGCTCAGAACGATCAATGTGCTCTAAAAAGAACAGAACTCATAAATTATGTAATTAAATGTAATGGTATGCTTTAAGTAATAACGAATTAAAAAAATGTATGTCAAACAATAAACACAGTTGTATTTATTATATATTGTAGTTGTAATTACTGCAGTAGGGTCTAGTGTTTGGCCACATGTACCTACACGTATAAACAAATGGTACATGCAGAACAAATACAACCACATCACATTGCTCGATCAAAAGTCGTTTGTAGGTGTTTCACTGGACATGTGTGGACAAGCATTGGAGAAAATTCTCATTTAACATTGTTATTTTTTGTATTTTATCATTTTCTTCATTTCATTTTACCTAAACATCCAAAATCGATAAGCATATGTATGGAAAACATATTTGTAAAATTTGCTTCATTCTAGCCAGCTAAGTGGATGCGATGTGATAGGTAGGCTTACAAGCTAGCATTACTTGTTTAGCTACAGTTGGCAGCTAAAGTATTTATGGCTTCCTCCAGTGATGTTACACACCAGGAGGACCAGCAATCTCTATCTTTTTGCCCCGAATGTGATTGGCTCTCACGCTGCAACTGTCATGCTAATATGAATAATAACACTTGTGAATTCATGTCTGGTTTGCAACTACTGTAAAGCAAATCACTATGGACTCCTCACCCCACTACTGCAGTATGCCTCAGCCATATGTCTAGACAAGTGTGTGTGTGTGTGTGTGTACATTTCCACTTCTTTGCGTGTGTGTGTTTGTATGTGTGTGAGAAATCCCCGTCCTCACCGACAGTGGCCACAGGACAAGGCATTATGACCCCCCAGGCCTCTGCAGCGTGTTGTAACAGTAGTGAAGTTATCTTGCGATGGGCCACGGCGTTCCAGTGGACGCCGTCACTGGTGCGGTGCTGTAGGGAAAAGCGGAACTGGAAGTGGAGGTCCAACACGTCCATCCCGTAGGCATCGGCCACAGTCCCGCTGTAGAAGTTTGCCTCAATCACGTCGTAACGCAGCTGGGCAGCCTTATGCTCAATCTGAGGGGTAGGAGGGAAAGGTGATCGAGCTATATAGCTTGTGGCTTGTCAAATTCAAGGACTTTTCAATGATTTTCAAGATCTTGTTTGGCTGACATGACAAGTTTTTTTTTACCTGTTATCCTGTGCTTGCCCCCCCCCAAGGTATGTCATCAAACTCAAAAAAATGAATTTGCACATATGATGTGGCGTCTTGTGCCTGAGTAGGAACCTTGTATGCTGCACTGATGAGCCACCTTTTATTGCACTATATATTGAGCTATTGCTTCATTGAATTTTCATTATTTAAATTGAGAATCCTTTCCTGACTGGGAAAATGACAATGGTCCTCTTGCTCAGCGGCAAAGTGAGTTTCCACATAATTACTGGTCCATGGAAAGAGACAGACAGGCAAGGTAAGAGATAGGAGATGATGGGAGCTGTAGGCTGTGAGGCAGATTTGAACAAGCAACATCAAGTTCCCATCCCTACTTATGATTCATATCGTTGGTGACAACCTACCTCGGGCACCAGGAAGCCGCCGATGATGCTCTTGCCCAGAGGCATGGTGAGGTTCCAAATGACAAGCGTGTCCTGGGGCAGGATCCCCTTCAGCGCCTCAAAAAACTTATACAGGTTCTCCTTGTAGACCTCCACCCACTTGGCACTGTATCTGGAAAGCCAACACAACCGCATACGAATGTGCACACAATACAACTATTTATTAGGAATACATTTTATATACAAAATATAACTAACTAAAAATACTGTCTGGTAAAAAGCACAAACAGCCAAACTAAAGAACAAAACCTTAACTACATATTAAAAAAAATCATTTATGATGACTGGATAGAGGAAGGGATTAGACAGGATACAAAAGCCAAGCCTGGGTACAGGGTATCTGCATGTGCCTGAAAGGTACATTTAAGACTTTTTAAGACCTTATTTATGCTATGTGGAATTCCATGCAAGGCCAATTTAACATCCAAAATAAAGAAACATCTGTCAAAACAGCATACTTCTGATTGAACATGGTTAAACTATACATGTAAAGTACAAGAAACAGAAAATGAATTGTTTTAGGGACACAATGTCCAATTATGTTTATTAAAGCATGATGAAAACAAAACGTTTGGCATACTGTATTAAACCTGTCCTGTATTAACCTAAGAGTCGAGATGCACGTGGGTCAAACTTACTGTGATCAACTCTAAGTGCAAGTAACGTAAAAATAAAACAACACTATTACTGGTCCCATTCACATATTTTGGTGCCATTTGCCTTACTTTCCAGTTCTGCTTTGACTACATATCACTGAATGTAAACAATCTGTCAATACCTCTATCTGACATTATTATGTGCTTCATTACATGGTGAAAAAACATGACCTAACATAACACAAGACCTAAAAACTGTATTAATATAATCTAATAGTTTTTAAACCCTAAAATTTAGATCATTTTAGACTTTCTCAGGCTTATGTGTCTGTGTGTGCACAAATCCCTCCCAAATCCCTGCCTACCCCCTCATCCACTATCACCTAGAAATATCCCAGACGCAGGAGTTGATGATGACCACGTCTGGTTTGAGGCCACGGCGGAAGTCATCCAGGACGCTCTGCATGTAGGGCGAGTAGATGCGTGTCACGAAGTAGAAGCGGACCAGGTGGTGGTTGGACTGGAACTGCCGCACCTCCCGGTAGTCCGTCCCGTTGTGCATTTGGTTCAGACACCCGCCCTCCACCTAGGCAGTCCTGCTCAAAACTCATCTCACCCTAAAAGAGAGGGATGGGAGAGCGCGGGGAATAGAGGGACAAATAGGACGAGAGAGACAGGGAGAGAGTAAGAGAGAGATATTCGGGAAGGGGCAACTAGCTACTTGAGGAAAGAGATGAGACAAGTTAATCCTGAGAGCCTGGGGGAGAAATGGTGGAAAATGAATAAAGGAAGAGTGGGAGGATAATGGGGTAGAGCTACCAGGAGAGGAGAAAGAAATATTCCATCTTCTCATTAATGTATTGCTGTGAAACTGTTTGTGATAAAACACCTTCTAAAGATAGCAATAAACATAGCAAGACTGTCAGGTCACAAATACCAGCCCCAGTGATCCACTTTGTGTCTGGATTAGGTTGAATTAGGGAACTGCTACCAATGCTTCTTCTCCTTGTCGTTTACCTTGGTCTTGAGCTGCTTTAAGGTGAGGTATTTCTCTTTCTGTAGCAGGAGAACAATGTCCTTGTACACCGCCCGCTGAACTGAGGAGAGAACACAACGCACAGCACGGCAAAACAACACAAAGATTACGTGACTCAGAACAGTACAGTATCTCCGGCGGTGTGAAAGCCTGAGGTTTTACAGTGTTCCTACAGATTTTTCAATATGCATGTTGGTAGTGGCTCGGCAATTTGACTGACAAGACCATGTAAACTCTATAGCTGAAAATTATTCCTAAAAAAGATTCTGGATAAAATATTCTGTTTTCACATTTGTGTGCACTGTTTAATACGTACTGTTGAGTGCATTAATGATATTTTTCTGCTTGTCAGACAATATAAGGACACTGGGAACAAGTCAAGACACTGTATAGTTATTGTAATAGTATAATTTCTTTAAGCTAATTGGTACAGATTTGTTTCCTGTGAGCCCAAAACAACCCTTTAGATGTATACTTATTACTAATTTAATGTCTCTTCTTTATAGAAGAAAAATAACTCTGAAATTTTAGACCCAACTCACTGGAGTCTCCCAGAACAACAACAAACTTGTTATGGAGTAGTTGGCTGGCCTGCTGGTGTCACAGCTTCACCCCTTGTGAGCAACGTATAGTGTTTCGATGGAAAAGTAAGATGTACCTTACATGTTCCTTCTGATTATCCTAAATATGTAGAGTCAGAAACGAATTGCAACTCTACTTACTGAATGATTGAGTCCCCTATGTAAATACTAACGTAATAGGAACAGTTTCGAAAGTAAATGTAATACAGACTTACCATGGTTAGGAAATTTGTTATTTGTACGTTAGTTAGATGGTTAACCTGATGGAGACGAACACGATTTACCAACTTCGATAGTAACATGCCTGTGTATGCGTTTTGTTGTTGAATGAAATAGTGTGACTCAAAGATTAATTAAACCGTTAATTGTAGCTTAAACTTAACTGTTAAAGTAATGCTGTCATGCAACTTGAAGGTCCCCGTACTGTGAATAAATATTAAGACGAACGTCCAACTAGAAAGTTTAAAGTATAAAAATGAAATAGAGTGTCTACCAAGAGAAAGATTTGAGAATTATCCAGGTATTGCAGTTACTTAGCAATGTTTGCATTACGTTGGATTTTATACCTCTATGTGAGACGCCGAAAACTAACTTTAGCCCATTGCTAGCTAACATGCCATGTGACGTTCTTTCTGTTATTGGAATAAATTAGCAGTCTTTTTGTGCTGGTGATGTATTCGAATTAAAAATGTTAGTTAGAATTTAAAATCAATTTACCCGCTAATTCAATTTTGTACCTGCTGTCGAAGATTAAAACATGAGTTAAAGTTAAAGGCTTTGAGGTGCCACCTGACGTAATTGATGCGGCTTAGTGTTCTTTGGAAAATCCCTAGATGCGCCTACTTGAGAAGCCTTGCCCATTGTGTCAATATAATAGTGATCTAGGCTGTTAGGTCTTGTGCAATTGAGAAACACTTAGAACATAGCCCTTGCTAACTTTGTTACTTATTATTCTAGCTTGTGTTTATTTGATTCTTATATTTCCATTTTCAAGATAATAGGTCTGATAACTTATGAGCCTCTTACTAATCATTTAGTCTGACTTTAACTTGCTTTTTGGAATGGAATGCAGTCTTTAGCTTGTGCTGGTGACTAGTATTTTCCTTGCTTTCTAGTGGTTAAATAAATGTCCTTATGTAATTTCCGTTTGAAATGAAGCTGATAAAGCTTAAGTTACTGGAAAGTACTAACACGGGTATAGAAAACATAAAGGGTTTAACGTATTTCTCTTAAAGAGTCTATTAACTCACTGGTATGTGGCAGATACCTAGTGTTAAAATTACTAGAAATTCCAAAGGTATATCAAGTGTGAACTGAGTTTATTAGAAAAAAGTACAGTAAATGGTTATACATGGTTAGAGATATGTCTTCAGGAAGGGTTAAGTAGAGCATCCTAATGTGTGTCTTCCATCTGTTCAAATTCCTAATGCTATATGCAAAGACATAGATAAGCTGCTAAATAACATATTTTGGAAAAACAAAGCCAGCAATACTATGAAAGATTTTGTCAAGAAGATATCTGAAAAGGATGTCCCAGCCAAGCAGGGACAATGGATGAAGTGGGAGAGTGTAGAGAGGAAGGAATTGGACATCATGTTTGTAAAATCCGCAAAGAAACGTCAGAAATCAGCCATGAATGCCTTTCAGAAAATTACTCTTTATTCCAACCCTCTTGGAAACAAACATGGAAGGAACGATTGGCCCCTCCCTGTTCCCATCACTAGCTCTTAAGGAACACAACATCTCTCTGTCTTCAGTGAATAGGTGCTCATCATTAATAATTCACTTGTTTTTATCAGTGGGCCATAGCCCAATAAATAACTATGGATACTAATAAACATGTTTCACTTGCTAGAAGTCACTGTCATCATCATAATCTATCACTTGGACATGTTCTTTCTTCTCCTCCTCCTCCTCCTCCTCCTCTTCATCGGCCTCATCGTCTTTCTTGGTCTCTTTTTTTCGGTGAAACTCCCAGTATATTCCAGTCAGAGCTTTTGTTGCTTCCAGAGAGACTTTCAGCGTTCCTATCACCTCCCTCTCTTCGTCCACACTCACAACTAGGGAAAAAATGAGACACAGAGGCAGACATAAAAAGATACTGTAAGATGATTTTAGTATAATATGGGATCAATACATAGTTAAAGCACAAACTCATGAAACATACAGGAAAACGAAGGCAAAACACCCAGCAAGGTTTTGACGATTGAAACGTGACATTTGTCTTTTGCAAAAAAGACAATACGCATCATACAAACACCTACTGTCAATCTGTCGCTCGATGACATCATTTCCTGTGAGTAACAGTTCCTGCAGGTCCAAGAAGGCGTGTCCTACATCCATGCACTCCTCGTCATCGTCCATCGGCTCGCTGACTACTGTAAACTTTAACCTGCCGTGACACACACATACACACACTCTTTAAAGTTTGTGTGCACACTGACATGTACTCAGATCAAAATGATGTATACGTACAGTACTTTAATGTCTATAATGTGCACACATACATACACACACACACACACACACACAGTTGACAGTACCTGCCCTGGCTGGCATCAGTGCCCTCCAGCATGGTGTAAAGATACTGTCTGAGTGGAGCTGACTCTGAACCATCCACATATATCACTGAGAGAGAGTCAACAAAACAACGGTTAGAGAGAGAGAGAGGGTGAAGGTAAATGAAAGTCATGTATTCACACATACACATACAAAGCTCAGCCACTCTCACATACCTCGTGTGAAGTTGTAGTGAATCTCCTCTCCCTCCATCGGTTTGCGGAGGGACATGGGTGTTTCCGTCGTCTCCAGTGGGACGCCCACCAGCCGGTATTCAACATAAACACGCTGCACCGATTTGTCCCGCGCCACGTGGGAGGACGGGCCAAATGTCAGAGACAGAATCTCAACTCTCATTTTGTCTCCCTGAAACACAAAGAAATTCAGTTCAGTTCAGTAAACTTCACTCAAAGAGGGGAAACACACTGACACTGAGGCGCTCATTTATAGGCCCGTGTACAAGGGTCAAAAGACAACATTGATGTGATAAAATATATATTAAAACTGAAGCTATCTATCAGAATACAAAAGAGTATCTGACCAACTCTGACAGGTTAATAAATCCATAAATTACAAAAAATAATAAAAATTGATCTGTCACTTTTTCTCTCTTTCATTCTGTTTGTACCTTTCGGATTTTTCGTTTTGGTGGAATGATGATAATATCGCTTTGTGACGAGCTTGACTCTGTGGACTCCAGGGCGTCACTGTCTCCTGCAGCTGCTGACAGAATACACACAATAAATTAACTGTCATTTGATCAATGGAACCCTTAATATGCCAACTAGACTAGTTGAACATGAATAGTTACCGCTCTCACTGCTTTCCTCCTCCTCTTCATCCATGGACACCTGATCCAGAGAGGGAAATTATATGAGACCCTCCATTTCACCATCTAGTTCTCAATCCATAACTTTTCACCGTTTTCTAATAATTCTAATAATCATTGTTTTTCTTTCCACAGTATTGTTATTATTGATTTGTTTTCCTCTAAATGTATTGTGTCAAGTATTGTTTTTTAGATGAATGAGAGAAAGAGCTCCTACCTGATGTCTGGCATCGCTGACGGAGCTCTTGGCTGACGGTGTGGCAGGTGATAATCTAGAAGACACTCTCTCCGGAGACCTTCAATAAAGTTAGATTAGATTTTTTTTAAATATGTTTCATGTTTTTTTTGTTGCCATAGCAATGCATAGTGAGTCTAGCCAAACAAACAAAATAAATAAAGAGCCTAAGTACTGACTGACAATCTAGAAGGAAAAAAACAGGGGTGAATAATACTACCATACTGAGGGAGAACTGGTGGTATGACATGTTTTAGTAAGGTTTTACTTGATTAGAAGATGAACCGAATCCTTAAAAGTCCCCAGAAATTCACATCTGTTCACACCTATTTCAATTTCTGGCTCTCTGTGAAGATACTCTCCCCTCTTATGTTTTCCTTCTACAGCAAGTTGTGATAATCAATAAAATATGTATTTAAAAAAAGGCAATGGAAATCAACTCGCTTGCTGGTTGGTGACCGATAGGGCGTGGTCTGACTTGGCTCAGGGACCACATGGGATCTGGCTTGGTAAAGGTCAGCTGACCTCTTGGTGGATCTCTTCCTGTCTGGGGACTGGAGGGGCATAGCTGGTGACTTCACAGGGGTGGCTCGCTCCGGCCGGACCTCCTGCGGTCTCCTCTGTTTGATAGGTGGGGGTCGAGGCTTGGGCTAAAGACAGATTCATATATACAGTATATTGTTTATATTGAAATAGCTGAAAACACTTTCTGTTCAGCTAAGAATGTTATTTTCAGGTGCAAAAATTCCATACCTGAGCTTTTGTCTCTTTCTGCACTGATTTGGTTTCTCTTGGCTGGAGTATCTGAGTCTGTGGTGAAGGCACAGGAAGACAGCCATTGAACTAAGTGTTGAATGAATGGGAATAGGTGGGTTTGAAAGTACATGTGACATTAATCAACCAAACCATGTCAAAGAATAAAAGAACCTCACCTTTACTCTCGGCTTGGCTACGGGCCTCTGTGCCTCCTCAGCCTCCTCTCTCCTCCTCACCTCCCTCTCAGGACTCTCTGTTGCTCTGTCCTGTCTCTTCACACCCCTCCCCTGTCTCTCCATCTCCCCCTCTGCTCTGTCCATCTCCCTCCGTCCCGGGGAGTCCGCCGGTGGTCGGAAAGGGTACCTCCATTTCATGAGCACTCTGACCATGCCCCGTGGTCCACCAGCTGGATCCCTGAGGACATAGTCACCTGGTAGGACAGAGCACACAGAGAAAAGAGTTTCTGATCTGTTGAATGGGTCAGTTGTCTTTAAGCCTGTAATTATTAATAGAATGTGGTTTCTGAACTGCTGAATGGGTCATATTGGTATCATTTGGGATCATCTGGTATCATGGGCCTATTTCTACTAAACTTTTGTAAATATATGAGGTCATTGATTGCATGTGTTTTCTTGTTAACATGGTAAGCCTGGTGCTACAACCAACCCCCCTCTAAAACTCCCCTTTGTCAAAATAAATCAAATCAGTAAATCCTTGTGCTGTTTCACCCAGATCAGAAAGCCACCCCTTCACTACCACCCATATTTGTATCTTCTTTCCCTCTCACCTCTGATCTCCTTGCCTGTAGCCAGGGCTCGGAGTGGGACGGGGGTCTTGGCCAGGTAGGCCGGTGGTATCTGGTCATCACTGTCATCAAATACATACACCCACAGACTGCCAGACCTGGTTAAAGTTGAATATTGTCAGTATTCTGAAAAACATTCACTTTTACCTCAGAAAAAGTGAACTTTTAAGGAATGGAGATGATTTTTCTAAAGTTACTAAGGACATTTTACAATGCATTGGCTTAGTCCCAGGGTCATGAAAGATTTTACATTATCTGACTATTAACCAACAACAAAACAATGAAATAAGAAAATTGGCATATTTTCATACCCTATCAAAAAATAAATGCAATATTTATATCTGTGCTATTTAGAGTTGAGTTTATAGTGACCTCATCATATTTGATGGTATTTTTACCTCCTATGGTATCACTGTAACATTCCTGTAATGATCTTGTTGGGATGTTTCTGTGATATCTGCATTGTGTCCTTCTAAAATTCACTATAAAATTACGACAGTGTCAGTAAATGTCACTACCATACCTCAGGTAGTGCAAAACATCAGCTGTTACGGCTAACGGGTAGCTGACAGTATCGTTGAGCACCGGGTCAGCAGTGCATTGGACAGTTGGAGAGACGTGAGGTGGCAGGTCATGGAACCTGTAGGTCAGGTACGCATCAGGAAGTAGTCCGGGCCAGCGCGCACTGAGGCCCACGCAGCGCTCCATCACTATCACCAGCTCATTGGGTATCCCTCCGCCGTAGTCATGTAACTCCTGCTGTAAGAGAATAATGGAAACAACATGGAATAATCCATCCTTTGAATATGTTCAGCGGCATAACCTCTACTAGAACTCTACTAACTCTGCTACGTATTTCACCTCGTGACCACTGTCCTGCCAACCGAGGTAGTGCTGCACAGGACTCCTCTGTGTTGCTGTCCTCATGTCAGCTCCGCTCTCTGCCAGGGTGTCCATGGGCTCTGCAGGAGGGAACAAACGCACCCAGAAATCCACAATGCCAACGATGTCACCCTCAGAGCCTTGGAGGGAGAGAGAGAGAGAGACAGAGAGACAGAGACAGAGAGAGAGAGAGAGAGAAGATAATTAAGATAGTAAAAGCAATAATGAATAAGAAATATGGGTAACAAGCAGCAAAGTTTAAGTCAGTATAATACTGTTCCACCTCCTCACCTGTGATACTGACACATCCACTGACGCGCTCTCCTCTTCTCTCCATGGCACCCATGAGGGACATCTCCCCACTCCCGGAGGTCACGAACCTGACCCCTCCTAACGCCTGATGGAGCTCCACTCTGACCCTTGACCCCTGAGCTCCCAGCCTGGCCAGGTCGCGGGCCGCCAGAGCGTAGCGGGACGTGAACCCATAGTTGGGCTGACTGCCTGAGACCAGAGGGGTGGAGTGCACCTCGAAGTCCAGGAGGGCGTACGTGCAAAACGTCACAATCTCTTCACCTCCGCCCACCGCTACATGAATGCCACCCATGCTCCTGAGGCCTCCTGGGGTGAAGGTGGCAGCCTTGAGGTGCAAAAACCACAAATCAATCAAAATTAGATTGAAGAACAGTTAATAATTTAAAACAACCTCGCTGGTTGTGTGTGTGTGGAGGAGGTGGGTTTTCAGGGACCTTGAGGTGAATCTCCAACAGCGACTCCCCGGCCCTCAGCTGAGAGAAAGACATGTCATCCTCGATGGGCTGTATCACTTCCTGGTCTACCCCCGGCCAGGTGTACTGGATTGGTATAGTCCGTTTGTAGTTCCTGGGGCTGTATGCTAACTCTTTCAGTTGAGCTTTTGAAGAAAAGACCAAAAAAATACATAATATAACAAGTTATGGTTCAAGTTAGATGAAAATGCTGTGGACTATTACTTTAATAATAATAAGTAACTATTACTTTAAGAGTTAGATACCATAGAAATGAGTACTGAAGCATGTTCTTCATACCTTGTAAAGTGCTGATCTGAAGAGCTCTCTTTGATAAAAGTTTGTCTTTCTCTGCCATCCTCCTCCTGCTCTCCTCCCGCTCTCTCTCTAATCTCTGGTTCACTGTGTTTAACTCTTCCTTAGGGAGGAAAGAGTTTGGATGGTAGTGGAGAGAAGACAAATAAAAACAGTAACAGTAAAAGAGAGAAAGCAAAGAGTGGGAATCACAATAGCATAACCAGTGATTACACTTATTGTGTGTGTGTGTGTGTGTGTGTGTGTGTGTGTGTGTGTGTGTGTGTGTGTGTGTGTGTGTGTACCTGCAGGTCTTTATTGATGCGGTGCTCCAGCAGTAACAGGTCTCTAGTTTTCTGTAATTCCAACACAATCTCAGCATGCGACACCTGGATGTCTGCCAGCTCACGGGACGAATCCGCCACCTTCCCATCAGCCCCTAGGAAACGCAGGCCCTCCCTGCGCTCCTGCTGGAGCCTAAACGCCTGTAGTGAGAAAAAGAACAAGACATCCCAATGGGGGATTTCCATCAAAATCTGTTCCATCAAAAGCTGTTCAAAAGCCCAGTGTGGTGGTAACGGCGTAAATGAGCAGTTCTGTTATGAACTCTCTGTCATAAATGACAGAGAGGAAGTGTTTGTTACACAAAAAGCAAATAAACTGATAGTAGAAAGAGCGCAAACCTTGATCTGCAAAAGGGTTTCACTGAGCTCCTCAATACTCATGTCAAACTCCTAAAAAAGAGGAGAGGGGGAGGTTGAAATGGTGTCAGGATAAGAAGAATTATAAAAACATGAATTTAAAAACTGTAAAACAGCAATTTCAAGTCAATATTATTAGATTCTCATCGACTCTGACCTTGGTGATGGAGTCCAGTCTGTGCTGCAGAGTGGAGACCTGCTCTCTGTAGTGGAAAACCTCCTGTTCCAGATGCTCTCGTTTGTCTCTCATCAACACAGACAAGTCTAAGAGAAAAAACCCAGGAAGCATTAATAAATAAATGTGGTTGAAAACAGACCTACTGTTCTGTTCTGCTTTCAGAGAATCGGAATTTGCTCTCTGCACTGGAAGACTTGGTGCTATGCAGTTTCCCCATGATTGCTGACATGAAAATAAAGTTCATTAGTGAATATTAGTCAATTATGAACTATCTCAAGCCCTTTACTTACAAACAATGGCATTTCAGAGGATGTAATTATGTGTGTTTTTTAAAAATTGAGCAATGAAGATTGGTTAACATAAAAAAAAAGAAAAAGAAAAAGAAAAAAAGTATAAATATCATTTTGAAAAGATTACAAATATTATGTAAATATTATTTCTATCTACTGTGTAAAAGTTATTATTATAAAATTATTATTAAGTCATGGAACTGTTAACTAACTCCATAACTAAGTCGGAGCACTTGACCTAAAGGATACCAGCATGCTGGAATCCTACCTCCTTTTCGCTCCCTCTGCTCCTGTACTATCTCCTTCTCTTGTCTCAGCCTGTCCTTCTCCCCCTCCAGCCTCCCTCTCTCCTCCCTCTCTACTCGTAGCATTTCCTCCAGTCTCTGGATATCCGTCCTCCAGATTTCTTCTCTCTCCCTCTCTTTCCCCAGCTCCCTCTCTTTGTCCGCCAGGCCATGGTGGTGACTTTGGGTGGATAAGGTACTGAGGAGGAGGACAGACGAGCATAAACAGACATGGAGAAACAGGGAATGAAATGACACGCGGGTACAACTGTGAGTAATTCTCAAGTCAGTGGCCTGCAGAAGCCTTGTATCTTTTTTCAAAATAGTAATTGAGAGCTGATATTGTCTTTCACACGTAGAAAAGGTCTCACGACTCTGGGAGCCAAGCCATTTCAAAAGGCATTGTCATATGTCAAGAATGTATGGGTGTCTTTGGGGAGATACCACATGCTCCCTTGACCCGGTCCCATCCACTCTGCTTCAGTCTACTGCACCTGAACTCCTTCCCTTCCTGACCCACCTCATCAACACGTCTCTGGTGTCTGGATGCTTTCCCTCTGCTTTCAAGACTGCCAGAGTCACCCCCCTTCTGAAGAAACCAACACTTGACCCCTCTGAGGTCAAGAACTACAGACCGGTTTCCCTTCTACCCTTCCTATCAAAAACTCTTGAACGTGCTGTCTTCAAGCAACTGTCCTTGTACCTCCACCAGAACAACCTCTTGGATCCCCACCAGTCTGGGTTCAAAGTGGGTCACTCGACCGAGACTGCCCTCCTGGCAGTGACGGAGTCGCTCCATGCCGCTAGAGCAAACTCTCTCTCCTCTGTCCTGATACTCCTGGACCTGTCTGCAGCGTTTGACACGGTGAACCACCAGATCCTCCTCTCCACCCTTGAGGGGATGGGTGTCTCAGGCTCTGCACTCTCCATGTTTGCATCCTACCTAACGGATCGCTCCTACCAGGTGACGCTGAGAGGGTCTGTGTCAGAACCACGCAGGCTCGCTACTGGGGTTCCGCAAGGCTCGGTTCTAGGCCCTCTCCTCTTTTCCCTCTACACAACATCTCTTGGTTCTGTTATCCATTCACATGACTTTTCCTACCACTGCTATGCAGATGACACCCAGCTGATCCTGTCATTTCCCCCCTCTGACACACAAGTGGAGGCACGCATTGCTGCGTGTCTGGCAGACATCTCGGAGTGGATGTCGATGCACCACCTGAAGCTCAACCTGGACAAAACGGAGCTGATGTTCCTCCCGGGGAAGGGCTGTCCGCACCGAGACCTGGCCATCACCATTGATAATGCTGTGGTGACGTCAACTCGGACTGCGAGGAATCTGGGTGTGACCCTGGACGACCGACTGTCGTTCTCGGCAAACATCGCATCAGTGACGCGCTCCTGCAGATTCCTCCTCTACAACATCAGGAGGATTCGCCCCTTCCTCACTGACAAGGCAGCGCAGGTGCTCATCCAGGCTCTTGTCATCTCCCGCCTGGACTACTGCAACTCCCTCCTTGCTGGTGCCCCGGCGTTTGCCATCAGACCTCTGGAGCTTGTTCAGAAAGCTGCAGCTCGTCTGGTGTTCAACCGCCCCAAGTTCTCCCATACAACTACCCTTCTCCGTTCTCTACACTGGCTCCCTGTAGCGGCTCGCATCCAGTTCAAGACCCTGGTGCTAGCCTATAGGGCAGTGAAAGGAACAGCTCCTTCTTACCTCCAGGCTATGGTCAAGCCTTACACCCCCGCCCGACCACTTCGCTCTGCTGCCTCGAGGCGACTGGTTGTCCCGTCGCTCAGAGGGCCCTGCGGCCGATCTACACGGTCACGGCTCTTCTCTGTCCTGGCCCCGCAGTGGTGGAATGAACTCCCCACTGATGTCAGGACAGCAGAGTCTCTGCCCATCTTTCGCTGCAGGCTGAAAACCCACCTCTTCAGGAAACACTACCCTGACTCTTCCTCTTAGCCTTGCCTATTTGTCGTCAATTATGTGTCTGAGCTCTTGTTTATTGGCTCTTGTTCATTTGATACACTTATTTGTCTTAGCTCTTGCTTATTTGGTTCACTTATTTGTCTTAGCTCTTGTTATTTGATTCTCTTATTTGTCTCATTTGTCTCATTTGTCTCATTTGTTTAAGATATAGTAGGTTGCTAACTTATTGCACTCTTACCTTAACACTAGTTATGCTCTTAGTTGCTTGTTTAGGAAGGAAATGCACTTACGATTTCTGGTGACTAGTAGTTTTCTTGCCTACCTATGTTGAATGCACTTATTGTAAGTCGCTTTGGATAAAAGCGTCTGCTAAATGACTGTAATGTAATGTAATGTAAAGATACACCCATTTTTTTTAAAATAAACTCACCTCTGCAGTAGAGTGTCATAGCTTTTTTTCAGCAGAGCCCTCTCTCCCTCCAGGTCGGATATCCTCTCCTGGAACTGCGAGAGGAAGAAATGCATGACTCTTACAAAACCCTCCATCACTTGATCTTACATATGCCCTATCCAATGGATTATGTGTGTGTGTATAGAGCTGCAGGACCTCCTCCAGGGTCTGTAGAGACAGGGTGGAGGTAGTAACTTGTCCCTCCAGTGCCAAAACTCTCTGTCTCTCCTGCTTTAGTTGTTTCGTCAGCTCCTCCACCTTCTCCAGCAGAGCTCCCTGGCTTTCCCGCATTGACCTCTGACTCTGGGGTGAACACGATCACACACACGCACACGCACACGCACACGCACACGCACACAGACACACACACACACACACACACACACACACACACACAAAAAGAATATGAGCATTAACATGGATCAAAATTGCTTGGTAAACGTCTTGTTTCAAATAAATCAAAATAATGAATCTGTGTCTGCCAGACCATTTACCTCCTCAAGCTGGTTCTCATATGCCTGGAGAGAGAGAGAGTAAGAATAAAAGAGAGAGAATGAGGTTGGGTGCTGGGTTAGGATACAGATCTTTGAACTGGTATCACCAAAGTGTTGTAAGTTATTGAACTTTAAGTATTGAACTGGTGCCATCAAATGACTGTAAAACAATATAAGGATAAATGAATGAATGAATGAATGAATGAATGAATGAATGACAGAAAGGTCATCTGACCTCCTGCAGGTTGTTGAACTTCTCCTGGGTGACCCTCAGGGTGGTGCTCTTGTCTGACAGCTGCTTTTGCAGACGGATCAGATCCACGTTCTCTCTGATGGTTAGTCTGACAGAGAAATAAGACGTTTTATTATTACTATAGTATTAGTAGGAGGAGAAGGAATAGTAGTAGTATTTGCAGGATACCCACCTGTGTCCGTCTGCCTGTTGCTTCCTCATATCTTTCATTGTTCCCTCTATCTCTTTCTCTTTCTCTCTCAGAGTGTCTCTGAGCGCCTGGGCAGCCAGTTCCAGCTCCGCTACCCTCACCTGCTGGGTATTTATCACACTGGACCTGCTGGGGAGGGGGTGGGGGTGGTCAAGATGGAGGGAGGGAGATCGGGAGAAAGGGTGGGATATGGGAGAGAAGGAGGGAGAGGAGGCAGGTGGTGGGAGGGAGGCAGAATGGTAGCATGGTTGTAGGTTCGGGAGGAAGGAAGAGGGAGGGATGGAGAGAAGATGGGATGGAGGGTGAATGGGAAGCGGGATGCGGGATGCGGGATGCGGGATGCGGGGTGTGGTTAGGATAGGAGAGGGAAAGAGGGAGGCAGAACGGGGGTTGGAGGGAGGAGAGGAGAGATGGAAGGAATAGGGGGGAGTTGGAAGGAGGTGGAGGCAGAACAATGGCAGAAATGATAAAGACTCCCTAGCCTCACTGCAGTATCCTGATGCGGTTCATTTTGCCTGTGTTTAATCAGGAATGCTATGGGGTTTCATGTATATTGTCAGCCTCCTGCAGAAACCATATACATCTGTTTCACCAGGTTCTTTTTACTGGAGTTTGTTGATGATGTAATTAAGTCGAGAAACTCCTCATTGAGGTGTCAATGAGGAAATCAATTCATTTCTTTCTCAGTTCCTGACATTTTGAAGAGATGTGGTTTCAGCAGGACACTGATATGAGAATACCTGAAATATCTAATCGTCTTGCACTATCAGCAAGCTTCTATTGTGTCAGAGTCCATTAACTATTTCTATTCTATTGTAATGATCTGCAGGCAGGTATTCACTATTCACCTGAGCAGAGAGTGTCTGTTTAGGAAAAAGGGATGGGAGAGAAAAATGGTGGATGAATGTCACATTAGATATAAAAGACATCCAAAATATTTCTATTCTATTCTATTCTATTCTATTCTATTCTCATCAGGAAAGCATACCCAAGCACACTCTCAAATACAGATTGAGAACACACACACACACTATACACTTACAATTTCTCTATTTCTCCCCTGGTGTCTTCTAGTGTGGGGCTGTAGCGGGGCGGGGCTGTCTGCGCTGCCCTCCTGACTCCACCCTCCCCATCCACACCTCTACCTAACAGCAGAAGGAGGAAGAGAGGGAAGAAGGTCCAAGGTGGAAGGTGGAAGAAGGAGTGGTAGTGACCCTGAATTCACATGCTATCGGATATACAGTATATTTCTTGGAAATTTCACATGAACACTGGATCATTAAGTTCGAGACAATTTTGCTGCCTGTAATAACCTGTAAACTGGCTATGACACAATGGTAAGCCAGACTAACCATCATAACTTTTTAAAAACAAGAAGCAGCGAAATCCATGTTTTTTTTATCGTTTGTCTTCCGACTTAGAAGTCCCGGATGTCGGACCTTGCCACCAGGATGAGCAGCCATGGGAAATTTGACCAGTGGGCGTCAATTCACTAAACGCATGGCAAAGTATCTGCATCTAATATCATTCGCCACCAAAACTTCAGAACCTGCTTATATCATTTTAAATTTGGGGTGAAGCAATGACTGAAAGGTGTCATTGTTTGATCAAAGTGATAAATGATTAGATGTAGGTCACCAAACTATCAGCTGAATGCTTTTTTTTAATATTAAATCAACTAGAAGATCAAATTTGGACTCAGTTAGGTGAAGATATGGCAAGTGCCCAAACCGTACCCAATTGATGCCCATGAATTTGACTCCTTGTATTGGGAGGTGTCTCTTTTGATTGTGATGTACACCCATGCAGCCACCCACATACATAGACATTACAGGTGCCAAAGGTTTCTGTAGAGCCAGCTGAGTATTTCCACTAATCAAGTAGTAGAACCAGTTCATTCAACTCTGTTACACATCCACTTGCTCTACACACACACCACGTCAACACGCCCATCCATGCACACACCTTTGCTGAACCTGTAGTGTGTGCGTCCCCCTAGGTCCATAATGTGTTGCCTGGCCAGGCTGAGTTTGTTCTGTAGCATCCCCTTCTGGCTCTCCAATGTAGCTACACGGGCCTCTAGCTCCTGAACGGTGTCCTGCATGTCCCTCTCCTTGACTCCCTCTGACCCTGGACGGGCCTGTCGGAGACGCGTCAGTCTGGTGGACATCCTGGGGGAGGAGGAAGGGTTAAATAGCCATATCAATAGATGATTGAATTAATTATCTCTATATAATTAAAAAAATAACAATGTGTTACCTGTGTGGCCTCTGTTTCTGTGTATGCAAGTGTGTGTGTGTGTGTGTGTGTGTGTGTGTGTGTGTGTGTGTGTTACCTGCGTAACCTCTGTTCCTGTGTATGTGTGTGTTGTCTCAGCAGACTGTTCTCCTCCTGCAGTCGGAGACACTGGTCCTCCAGGTGGTCCCTGGGAGCCCGAAAGAGGCGCTGACGATCTGTGAGAGACAAACAAACAGTCTGTTTTTGTGTGTTCATTGCTATTGATGCTACTGTTGCTGTGCTTTGCACTGTGTTTTCATGCCAATAAAGCCCATTCAATTGAAGTTAAATTGACAGATAGAGAAAGCTAGAGACAGATACAGAGGTAAAGAGGGAGACAGATATAGAGATAGAGGGAGACAGATACAGAGATAGAGAGGGAGACAGATATAGAGATAGAGGGAGACAGATACAGAGATAGAGAGGGAGACAGATACACAGAGCGATTTGACCGATTAACACCAAAAGCCAATAATGTGTATCTCCTATTGCGGTTGAAGTAATTTCCCAAACTTTGGTGCACATGTTTTAGAGCGAAGTATTAATGAAAATAAGAAATTTGGTTGTCCATTAAAGTCGGTTTGCACGATCACTGTGAAACTGAAACTTGGTGTAGATGGTGG
This sequence comes from Hoplostethus atlanticus, assembly GCA_034670405.1. Lineage (NCBI taxonomy): Eukaryota > Metazoa > Chordata > Actinopteri > Trachichthyiformes > Trachichthyidae > Hoplostethus > Hoplostethus atlanticus. The sequence goes on along the minus strand of JAXDDX010000379.1, from coordinate 19,441 downwards.
GCAAATGCCTCCCAACAAACACCACCCAATCAGCCAGAGGGCAACTTTAGTTAAAGGTCAAAAATGTAAACTTTGAAAGGCCATAACTCCTACATAAAGTCCAATCGACACAAATCTTGGTACATAGTCTTTACCAATGCTAGTGAAAGCCTTCCTTTTTTCAAATGACGATGGACATCGCATTATAGATCTGAAACCTGACATATGGAGTTAAAATTTGGATTGGATTTTGTTAACTGGTTTCACCTTTTATCTTCATGACCTGGGACTTCTTCCATGGCTTCACATCACGCGTATCTGAGGAGCCGACAGGAGGTCAGTTAAAATCCAAGCAGCTTTCGTCCAGAGATGCTACATTCTCATGCAGACAGGCACACAACCATGGCAGGCTATTTTAAGTTACTAGTCACTATTGTGATTTTTTAGTTCTAATTTTATTAATTTAGGTACTGGTGATTCATTTGGTTTTTACTGATCACTTGTCTCTTTTCACTCGTAACAACTTAATAAACACTAGTACTTATTTTATAATCACTAGTGAATAATTCATTTTTGCAGTCACTTTTATGTTCTTACTAGTAAAAAATAACCAATTTCTGTATTGAATCCTATGGGGTAACACATTTCAGATATCATTTCAGACTATTCATTACTCACTCGCTATTTGAATTATTACTAGTCTCTAATCCACTTCTACTAGTTATTATGCATTAGTTCCTAGTAACTATTTATTAATCACTAGTTCCTATTCCAATTTTTACTTGTCACTATTCCGCTGTTACTAGTTGCTAATAAATAGTGACTAGTAGTATTTTTATATTAAGTGTCAGCATGAAGCACCAGAGTGAACGGTCTACCAGGGACACTAGGATGATTTTGGTGTCTGTTCTCATGATTTAACACACGGGTGGGTAACCGTCTTTTTATCCTGGTGATGATATTTAGTCCTCATAAAGATAGAATTACAAGAACACACACTCAGACAAGGATAGACAAACAGACACACACACACACACACACACACACACACACACACACACACACCTGGGACAGTTGGCATTAGCCCAGCCCTCATTAGTCCCACATCTCTGACTGGGAGATCCCCGGCTGTCTCGTCCACCACAAGTGACATCACTCCGCTCCCCTCAGACTCAGCCAATCAGAACGCTTCAACCCTCAGGCGTCGCAACAACAAACCAGCGATGACGTCATTGTATCAGGCTTGTTATCTCATATGGCTGGTTTGCGGGGTTTCATCTAGATGAAGATACAAACTGAAAGGTGGACAAAACAGGTTTAAAAAAGGTTTGTAGACCTATAGTGGAATAGACAAGACAAAGAAGCACAGTTCGGTCTTGGACCGTTTAGCTTCAAATCTGCACTTCTTATCCTGCAACAAAAAACAGAGCATGACCATAACTTGTTACATTGTATTTATTTTATATAAAGAGCCTTAAAACCAGCACATACTCTCAGTTGTGGAGGTAATTTACTTCTTGGATGGTAAAAATCTGCTGTATAATCTGCTCAAGCCTGAGGAGCTGTCAACTCCCCAACAACCTGTTACAGCTCCATTGTCCACTTTCATATCAATGAAAGGCATTAGCTAGTACAGACGAGTTAATGAAAACGTTTAACTTGCCTTTTTTGTAAAAATTGGCTTCTTGGTACAAAATGTAAATTGTAAACTGTAAACAGAGCAGTATGTTGCTGATGAATATCGATGATGAATGTCGATGATGAATGACGTATCTAAATACAGTCTGAAGAGCGGCAGAGAGATTACTTGCGTGCTTACTTAATATCAACATTGAGTATATTTGTCTACTGCTTTAAATGTACAGATATGATAAAACAGTACAAATGCCACTCACCTTATCAGATTCCCACCATTAGTAATAAACACCAACACTGAAAACTTGTATTCACAAAATAATTGACTTACCTGTTGGCCATCCGAACAAAGTATGTCTCTGATGAAGAAACAATGTGTTGCAGTGTGTAGCCTGGTGTCCAGTACAGCCTGCATGTGTTTCTCCGGCCTACACTGAGACCATATCAGTTTTAATCCTCTTCATCCCTCCCTCTTTCCTTCTTTCTCAAGCCCTATTCTTTTATTCTTTTAGCTCTCCTCTCTTCTATAGTATCTCCTAATTGAAATCCATTCAAGAGAAGGACATCCACAATAGCATTATATGGTTAAAGTGAGTGTAAATAAGCTTGTACGTGTGTGCGTGCACTCGCAGTCCACACACACGCCTATGTGTGTTGCTTTCTCCCAAGCCTCAGACCTGTAGTCTGTCTCAGTGTCCCATCTGCCACGAGGCTAATCCCATCTCTGTGCTAATCTGATTATAGGGTGTACAGTCTAAACAGTGGTCTGCAGTCGGTTTGGTGGTTTAGCCTCTAATGGTTGTGGGTAGTTATTAGAGGAGTGGGCTGATCTTAGATCTGTGCTGACACTAGGTTCTAGGTTCTTACAGGAACGTGGGTGAGGAGGAGAGGAAGAAGGAGGAGTAGAAAACAAGGGAGGTTTGAGACATACAGTGGTTTAAAGGTTATTTATGGAGTGAATATGATGCCAATATAACTTACAAATGTTTTTAGAGAGTCACAAATGTGAATGAAGTTTTGTGCACAGCAATCATAACTTACGCGTTTTTTTCCGAGTCACAAATGTAAAAAATAAATGTGTGCACAGCAAAAAAGATTTGTGCACATCTCACAAGTACAAATCCTGTCTTGTGAGTCTTGAATATGGATTTGTCAATATGCACACATGTGTGGATCTCAAGTTGTGGAGACAGAAAAATTCAAATGGTTTTGGCACTATATTTCCATGTACCATGAGGAAAGAAGCCACACGTGTATGCACCAATCAAAATGAAGTTGCCTCCAGAGCTCATAACCAATCAGTGAGCAGCAACGTTATGCACGACCACTGGAGCATAAGTGAAGGTCTACAGCGCAACTGGACATTCGTTAAAGTATGGCGGACTGACTGATAACAGATAATATGGTTTAAGGTTTACAAGCTTGGAATTTACAGTGTAAACTCTTAGATACCCACACTATGTTTTGTGAAAATCTTGTGACAGTAGGACAACTACAAGACAAATTGAAAGGTGGATGCATTATTCCGCAGGGCTTGTGTTTTACCTGCCGGGAAATGCCTGCCCCCCTCGATCTAAGGCCAGGTAAGGTTTACAAGCTTGGAATTTACAGTGTAAACTCTTAGACACCTACACTATGTGCTGTGAAAATCTTGTGACTGTAGGACCACTACAAGACAAATTGAAAGGTACATGCATTATTCGGCAGGGCTTGTGTTGTACCTGCCGGGAAATGCATGCCCCCCCGATCTAAGGCCAGTTAATAATTTCTACTCGCATGATTACATTTTCATTAAATATTACTCACCTCCTGCATTTCCGTCATATTTTCAAGAACATCCAATTGTGCTGTGCATAACGTTGCTGCTCACTGATTGGTTATGAGCTCTGGAGGCAACTTCATTTTGATTGGTACATACACGTGTGGATTTTTTCCTCATGGTACAAGGAAATATAGTGCCAAAACCATTTGAAGTTTTGTGTCTCCACAACTTGAGATCCACACATGCATGCATATTGACAAATGCATATTCAAGACTCACAAGACAGGATTTGTACTTATGAGATGTGCACAAATCTTTTTTTGCTTTATTTTTTTTTTTACATTTGTGACTGGGAAAAAACATGCGTAAGTTGTGATTGCTGTGCACAAAACTTCATTCACATTTGTGACTCTCTAAAAACATTTGTAAGTTGTATTGGCATCATATTCACTCCACAGTTATTGATGGTGGGAGGCAAGTAACTGAGAACAGTGACAGGTATATTTAATGTAAATGTAGTTATTCATTCAATCATATTTAGATTGTATTTAGTGATTCTGAACATTGGTTTCCTTTCAAACTTTCTTTCTGGACTCTAATGTCCATCCATAAATTAACCTTATATCCAATACTGTGTTCAGGTATTCTGAAGGAGAGACAGGACACCTCTAACCCACCTGAATGTCATCTCACTGATTAGATCACCTGACTTCAATTACCCCCTTTCACAGAAGTCATTACCTTTTCCAGCTTAGGCTGTTAATGTTTGAATAATATGTTCAATAAAAACATGTAAAAGTACATTTTTGTGTATTATTTGTTAAATCACATTGTGCTAATCTATTGTTATGATTTTGATGAAGATCACACCATGTTTTAGGAGCCATTTATGCAGGAATGCAGGTAATTAAAAAGGGCTCACAAACTTTTTCTTGCAACTGTATGTGAGTTTCATTCCAAAATTAGAAATCTGGCATTTGAAAAAACATTGATATTGGCAGGAAAGTAAAGCCCATTATGGCTTACAAGTCATCTTGAGACTAAGATAGAATCATCTGTTATCAACTTAAAATAACTAATGAAATAACTATTGAATTTCAGGTAGCAATTGATGTACAGTTCCAAAATGGATGTACAGTTTACTACAATGGGTTTCATGGGGTGTCCTAGTGCCTCCGTGGGCTGAAGCCATGGGCAACATTGTGGGTTTCACGCAACCCTTCACCACTCACCTTTTCATTTTACTTTTAAATGAATACTATCTGATACAAAGTAATAATACCATCAAATAAAAAACAATGTACACTTAAAAGTCATATTGTAATGTAATCTAAAGCCCTGTCTCCATTGATGCCACTGACAGGGCAGATGATGAGAGGTGATTTGTTGTTGCCGCTGTCTCTCATGTCTGGGTTAAAAAGAGGAAACATGGTCTCTGTGAAGTGGAACTTGGTAAAGGAATAGATGTGAGACTTGGCCTCCGAGTCATAGAACGCCACCGTCCCGTTCTCATAATCCACAAACACCCCGACGACTCGCGGCCTCTGAGAGAAACGCAGCATCACCGACTGTGCTGCACATGCCCGGTATTCGCTTCCCCTCCTCAAGCACAGCACCCAATAACCATCCTCTGGGCTCAGCGTGACCACACCCTTCCTGTTGATTGACTGCCGAGCCACGCCCAAGTCCCACGCCGACTTGTCTCCAACGTCGACCTCCCAGTAGTGCCTCCCTGTGGTGAAACCCTGTGGAGCAAGAAGGGTTGAGGTCAGCCTGAGTGATGGTGTGTTATTTTAAAACTTAAATGTCCTTGTCTTTGATTTGCTTGCAAACTCTTTTTTTTTTCAACACACACACACACACACACACACACACACACACACACACACACAGACAGTATGTATAAAATGCAATGATAAAAAACAAGTGCCCCTGAGCAAGATAGCGAATCCCTACCAGCTCCAAGGGTGCTGCTCTGTAGCTGAATCTGACCTTTGACCTCACTGAGGAGAGGGCAAGAATTTCCCTACAAGGATCAACAAAGTATCAGATTTCTATTACTCACCCTGGCGGCGAGGACACACGGCGCCGTGTCGAAGCGCTCTGGTGAATCCAGCAGGTTCTGTTCAACATCTCCATCCCAGACACGTCTCCCATCGTCTGACAGAACCAGCCAGGGGTTGGCTGTCCTGGGGTCCAGATGAACATCAGCTGGTGGATGGACAGTTTATATGCAACTTCTTCAATTTGTGTTATTTGTCATGTGATAGTTAGATGGGTCTTTTAGTCTGAGAGAACTCCAAGAACCAGTTGAGGCTGGAATGCATAGGGAAGTTTTATATATATTCTGGGGTCCAGATATGTTTTGATTTTGGAAAGATGACTAAGGGTCAAAAGAGAGAACAATAATTTCTGAATGAGAGAGATTGTTATTAATGCTGTTTTGCTATCAAATAATTTTGAGAGCTTTGAGAACGTAAAACTGTACCTGCATACTGCTGCATCTCCTCGTGCTCTGTAAATTATGTGGAATAAATGAACCAAAATAAGAAAAACATTCAATGTATTCAATGAATGAAATTAGTGAATGATATAAAATATTTTATTTTGTAATATACAGCAGTGTTGTTGATGAAGAATCTTTGGAAAAGTTGACCTTGAATAGAAAGCTTTTTCAAAACTGGTTGCAGCAGTTCTTCAATGTGGGCCACTGCTCTCCTTACAGTCCCCACACATGTAGCTGAATGGACAACGATCTCAGACCAGTCCTTGGTGGATGGAGGAGAACTCAGAGATGGAAATGTCTAATACAAGTAAGCAAAGATGAGGGAGAAGAGAAGAGAAGAGAAGAGGAGACAAGAGACAAGAGAAAACACAAGAGAAAATAAAAGATGTCTTCTAGTGGGTCCCCAGCCCCATGATGAGTTTGCCCATCTGTCCTGCTCAACGTGAGAGGACCACTGACCTGTAGAAGATGGAGATGGTCCTCAGTTTTAGAGAACTGCTCCAGTTTAGTTATTGTCCTCTCCAGCTCGCTGATTTCCTGTTGCAGCTCTGTGATGAGCCCCTTAGCCCTACTTTCTGCTGCTCCCTGCTGCTTCTCGATCCCTTCAACAAGCTCGGCCCGGCTTCTCTCAATGGAGCGCAACAGAGTAGAGAAGATCTCCATGCTATCTTCTATATCCCTCCTTGAGTTTTTCTGATCACATTGAACAAAAGTCTTATTATTAACCTATTATCGTATCAAAATATTTATTATTATCATTATTATTATTATTAGGAGTAGTAGTAGTATCATTAGTAGTAGTAGTAGTAGTACCAGTACCAGTAGTAGTACTACTAGTAGTAGCAGTAGTATCAGTACCAGTAGAAGTAGTAGTAGTACCAGTAGTAGTACTAGTAGTAGTAGCAGTAGTACCAGTACCATTAGGAGTAGCAGTAGTATGCAAGTAAATGCAGATGCAGATTCCAAGCAAAACAATGTTCAATGTTCATGACGTGTTCATGCCTATTTTTCATTTGTCATTTTGGCTCAATTAGTTGTACCACTACACTACCGTTCTTTTCATTCACACATTTCAACCCAACATGTTCTTGTGTTGACATTATTGGTTGCATATGTTTATATGACCCTCTTTTGCTATATTCTTATTGATATTCTGTTTCTACTTTGCTGTATCCTGTTACTGTTTACGGCTGTAACGGCCCAATTTCCCCACGGGGATCTTTAAAGGACTACACCGACTACACCGTTACCATAAGGAGTACCACCAAAATCATCTTTTGTGTCTCTGGTAGATATTTACATTATGACAACTCACTTTGCTGAGCTCCACAGACCGTTTGATCTCCTCCACCTTCTTCAGTCTGCTCTGGATCATCTGCTGAACCTCTGCCTCTATTCTCTTCATCTGAACCTGAACATCAGAACAGGGAATTACATTTAGAAACCAGAATCAGAAATAAAATTAGTATCAGAATCTAAATCCAAATTCAGAGTTTAAGTGTGAGTGAAATAGGAATTGAAACTCATTCAATTCAATTCAAGAAGAACTTTATTTGTCACATACACACACGGGGTGTGCAGTGAAATGAAAAAAAACGTAAAACGAACGTAAAGCATGTGATGGTATGATGACATGATGATACCGTATAACCACAATGAGGAAGAAAAGTTGGAGGAGGTTTGAACATCACCTTCTTCTCCCCGCTCTCCCTCTCCACTGGGATGGTGTCGTGGCAGCGGTGGTCGGTCTCGGTGCACAGCACGCACACACACCTCTGGTCGTGCCTGCAGAACAGCTCCAGGAGCCTTTGGTGCCTTTTACAGATCCTGTCCTCCAGGTTTGCCACAGGATCAATCAGCTTGTGGATCTTCAAGGTGGCAACTCTCAGGTGAGGCTCCAGGTGAGTCTCACAGTACGAGGTCAGACACGACAGGCAGGACTTCAGGGCCTTCAGCTTCTTCCCGTCGCACACGTCACAAGGTACGCCTTCGGATACACCCGTCGTCGACCTCCCGCCGTTTTGCCTTCGCGCTCTTATCTGCTCAGCCATTTCCTTGGCAAAGGAGTTCTCACAAAGCTCTGGACGGCCCTGGAAGACCGTCTTACATCTGGGGCAGTTGACGACGCGGCTACCGTCCCAGTGTCTTGTGATGCAGGCCGAACAAAAGCTGTGTCCACAGGGGATGGAGACGGGCTCGGAGAAAACATCCAGACAGAAGCAGCACTGAAACTGCTCCTCTGACAAGAGAACACTGGGGGAAGCCATGTCTTCAGAAATAATAACAGAGGATTAGTTGAGCCCCAGTTGTGTTACCAGCAGAATATAAAACATTCTATAAAACATTAGATCTACGTAATATGTATTAAAAAGTTTGGGCCGAAAAAGTGTGTTGATTGCCTGCACACATCTATTCCTTATGAGTAAGGTTTTATTACAGCTGGGTACATTGGAATTTCAGTCCTTTCCTGGTACCTTATCAGTTGCTTGAAACAAATAAAAGCTGCCCAAACGACTAAAGTCCAGTTGAATGGTCACGTGGTTCAGGCTGTGCAATGTGAAACTAACAGCAGAATTTCATGAATTCTCAAGACTAAAGACCGCCAGTAAAATCCAAAGACCCACACTGTAAGTGTCCCTTTTCACAATTTGTAATTAATTCATCATGCTATGCTACTGTACACTGCCCAAACATTTTACTGTAACACACACGCCCATAATATGTTGGTTGCCACACTGGGGCAAGAATGCTGGTGGTTTCAAATATTTGACCTACTCAGTGATCATTGCATTTAACTTGCCAGGTATGTGACCACCTCAAAAGTGGAAACACCATGGAAGTGATTAGATTTTTTTTACAAACATTTTTGAAACAAATCCAGCCACTATTCAGCCTTGGTCTTACCTTGTTGCCAAACAGGAAACTTGACCTCTGAGATAGCAAAGCTCCGGCACTGCTGTCAAACTCCAAACTCCTCCCTCTTTCCTTGCTACCACTCCCTCTGCTCAGGCCTCTGCCACAGTTAGGTGTCTTTTTTAACTCTTTAAATACTCTTTTATGTAGCATAAAGTTGTGATAAAGTTTTGTAATTTACCTTTTTGTTGTATCCACTTTATGTGACGTTTGCGTCCTGCAAACATGATGTTTGAACTCCTCCACCACCAAACAACAGGCTGTTTCAGGCTGTATCTCTTAGAACAAGTTTGAGTTAAAACAATATCATAGTATATAAGATGCACCAATGGATTTTATTTTATATATTTGAGCATGAAGAAGAAAGGAATGGAATAAAGCTAAATTGAATTGAATAAAATGAATTAAGTTAACATGTATTTAGGCAGGGTATTAAATTAAACCACTCATATCCATCAAGGCTCCACTTTTATTTCAGATATGAAAACAAAACATGCTCTATATTTCCACAAACCATCACAATATTGAAGCAAAACAACAACAAAAACAACAATAAGAAAAACAACAAAAATTCACTTTACGCATCTCTAAGTAACACAGAAAAGTAGGGGTGGGCGATATAGCCTTAAAATAATATCACAATATTTCAGGGTAATTTGCGGTAACGATATTCATGACGATATGAAAAAAAAATACTGAACAATGTTTTATTGGTGATTGCAGCAGCATTTATTAGTGCAAATAGTGACAACATAAGTCAAAATATGCTACTTGCGAGTGCTCCAGCTATGCTCGGCTGAGTTGGCGTTATTTGCCTGCCTTTGAGCCGCACATCACCAGCTTCTAAACTCTCGTCACGCGACTTCTGACTCTCCTCGTACTCGCGTGTGTGTTTTTGCTTTAAGTGGTGAAACAAGTTTGTTGTGTTTCCACCTTTAGCCGTAACACCACTTCCACACGACCGAAGTAGCTCCCCTTTAGCTACTAAATCCTCATCAGAGGCTGACGCGCTGCTCTGGCTTTCAGCCATGCTTGTATCGTTCTAGTGTGCTAGGATATGCAAATGTGTCAACACGACATCACGCCGCTATATCGTTAATATCATGATATGACACTTTTTTCGTGTACAAATCTATACCGGTATTATCGTGAACAATATGATATGGCACAGCCCTACAGAAAAGGTGATTTTTCTAATACACTGTAGAACAGGGCTACTCAACTTTACATAGCTCAAGGGCCACACAGCAAGATACAGCTGTGTCAAAGGGCCGCAACGCAAATTTTTTGGTCATATAAAACTATTTTGTAGTGTTATTTCAAGCCACATGGATATCAAATGATTAAATGACAATAAGTAGGCTTTATTCACTAAATGTAAAAGATTGCTGTTGCAATAAATCACAAGAATGTTTAATAAAATAAATATAGGCATATTAAATTGAAATCAGGTCTATAGCTTGGTACATATTTGGCACCCTCAAAAGGTTCTGTATAGAACCATTTCAGAGGGTTCATTTAAAAGAACCCTTGGGGTTCTTTGATGCTAAACAAAATGGTTCTATATAGAACCTTTTAAAGGTTCAATCAATATCCCAAACCTTTTATTGTCATATTGCCTTGGTTGGCCACATATTTTTAATAATTCTACAGAATTACCTGATATAAGTTAATTAAAATACTACTACTAATTTAAATAAAATAACCAATAACCTATAATATTTAAAACTTCAATAACATACAGTAAGCCCTTTGCCACTACCAACCTATTGTAGATTGAAGAAAAAGAAAAGAGAGGTGGTTTCAAATTGACTGTATTGATCATCAAAAAGTAGTTGCACCTAAAAACATACTATACACAAATAGTAGGCTACATTACACAATATAAAATATTACAGTGAACAAAACATTCCATGCACACACAGTTATTAAAATACAGTATATCAGCACCACATATAAAATAAAAATACAATTTCAATTTCAGTTAAGATTTTAAATATTAAAATATCACTGGGCAATCCTCAACAATGTATACATTCATTACTTTCACACTGTCGAGTTTTTAAAATGACAGCATTCAGGAAAGAATAGAGTCGAGTTCAATTTGGGACTACAGCCCGCATCAGCCGTAGCTAACCACACCGCCAATGATCATACTAGCACAGCCATGGAAGTGAATATAGACTGGCTGCATATACGTCCTGTACTAAGCTGTCAACCAGCCTGGTAGTCCCGTCTGTAAACCGACATCATTCCATGCCAGACTTTTTAGTCAGATCGTGGTATGATTTAAGCGTCATGTTGTATAACTCGGGATGCTCCGACACACATAAAATAAGTTTCTCCTCCATTGTTTTTTTTATATTTCGCGGTTATGATATCAAACTGTGCTGTGATTGGTTGCGAGTCGCAGAGATCAGGGTGTCAAAGTTGATTATAGTTGAACTTTGAGCGCAGCGCCCAGGGACTCTCCCAGCGTCTGCGCCCAGGTGCACAACGCCGACGGCGGCAGCGACGCTTGCCAAGTAGGAAATCAATGGCAGTGCCAGCGCCGAGCGTTTTTGTCGCTGATCATGTTGTTGGTTTATCTTCTTTGTTGATCCCACGATTGCTAAATAAGCACAGTATGCACGATCGCCATCTTGTGGTCATTAAGAATTTAGTTTAGAAATGGTTTGTGTTCATTGAAATGAGAATATTATATTTTTATTGGGAGTTGCTATGACAATAAAAATTCTACCAAGGGCCGCAATAATATCAACCTCGGGCCGCGTGTTGAGTAGCGCGGCTGTAGAATAATCTCATTGAGAGATATTGTAGTAGGTAAGAGCTTCACATTTGGAACCACATGGGCCTTTCATGGTGAAACCAGAACCATGTTTCCTAGAACTACTTTCTAACATTAATACCACCCCTTTCCACAGAAGAAAAAACACAGTGAAAGAAGATTTTATATATACTGTTTTGCTCCCTGAGAGTGGAATTCCTTTTATTGTAAGTTGTAAATTCTTACACTAAACATCACACAGTAACCAATTCGTTTGACACTAAAGCTGTGTACTAATACTAATACTAATGTACTAATACATACAACAATGAGTGGTTTAACTGTTAATTTCAGCAGGGTAAAAAGTTATACCTAATGCAACACTGATAGGATGGAAAAATGTAATTCATTTTATTGTACAGTAAGCTAGCTAAAATTGTATTTTGGTTCTTCATCAGTTCAGTGATCTGATTTCATATTGCTGATGTAAACCACACTTCCACCTGGCTCATGTTTCAACCGATCTAACATGCAGGTTGAAGTTGAAGAATGCTGGCACATTGCGTCTAAGGAACTAGATGAACACCACACACACACACACACACACACACACACACACACACACACACACACACAGACTTAAAAGTGAATTCAAACCAGTGCTGAAATTGATACAGTATGCACCTAACTATATGTGACAAACAGTAATCACTGTTACCTGGTCCAAGTGATTCCTTATTTCTGACTCTGTCAGCTGAACCGTTGACTGCATTCGCAACGTCAATCCAAGGACATAATCTGTTGACACACATGACAATACAGATCAAAATAATGGTAGGTCAAATAATGATAAAAAATACATTTTAAGAAGATAATATATTTTGCCATTTGTTCACTCAGAGCAAAAGTTACAGAAAGTTTCAGCTACTTTTTCAAAGCAAATAATAAATGGACAGACTTACAAGGCCCTTTTGGAGTAGTAGTTGTAGGAGGTGGAGTAGTTAGATGAATTCATATTTTGTAAGGAATTGGAAGAAAAGAAGAAAAGTCCTATGTAAATGAATGTCATTTACAACAGTAGTATGCATGATGTTGAATTGAAAATAAAAATTCTGGTCCGACATTATAATTGAAGGTTATGATGATAATTTCCTTGAAGAGGTACTCAACAAGTGTTCACATATAACAAACAGCAAGAAAACACAAAGTAAAAAAATAAACTGAAGGGCTACTCTAAACTGTATGAGGAGAAAAGGGAAAGGTGTTCATATGTACCAAGGAGGGCATTCATTTAGAAAAAGAAAAATATTCAAGTGAATACCTGTGAATGCAATAATGTTTACTCCACTGCTTCTGACATTCTCAAACACAGTGAAGACAGTGAATGTGTATGTAGTCCCAGCAGTGAGAGATGAGACTGTGTGAGTTACTGGTCCATCTCCATCTGGTGCAGTGATGTTTACCTCTGTGCCATCAAACTGGAGAGTATAGTTCACTGTGCTGTTCACCTTATTCCACTGCAGAGTGATGCTAGTCTCAGTTTGTCCTGTTGATCTGAATCCTTCTGCATTAGGAGGAACTGAAATAAATACGACAACCCATCAGACAGACAGTAATTAAAATAAGAGCTGTTATTTAATTACTTGTTATTGTATCCGTTGTTTTATCTATGCCAATTTTCCCTATTATCACATAAGGTCCAATATATAGGATATTTCCTCTGTGGTCAATTTGACTGACCTTGGTCTTGAAGCATGATATTTAAGTATCCATAGATGATTACTGATTATAGATATGTAATGTTGTTTTGCATTAATAACCAACCTAGACCATGCATTCACATGTTAAAATGAGCTGGATGTCTGGCTTAAAGGATGTTGAGATTACAACAGCTTGTCAATCAGTTTGTGTCCTTTTGTCCTGTCAAGCACAAGCTTTCTGTTCCCCTTAAACATTTCATTTCAATAGTGGAATTCTGAATTGAGGATGTGCATTTTTCTTCAACTTGACCTTGGTCCTGCTAGTTGGGTTAGAGAGTTGTTTTGTGCCTGTTGAGAACATTGTATTCATGCCAAGCATTCAAACGAGAGCCTGCAAGGTTATTTCATCATGTTGGGAATGTCATTTTAAAACATTGTGCAGTTTCTATGGATTGCTAAATGTTTAAATCAAGAAACGAGGGTCCACACTATGTGAACCTGCGGTGAGCTGAATTTTGCAAATCAGACGGAAACAGTGAGATGAAAGATGAGATGTCTTTACTGGCTGTGTGACAGATGAATGGGAGACTGAGGGAGCAATTATCATCTGACCACCCTCCCGCGTCGCTGAATGATGAAGTGACACATTGCTCGGCATTGGTGGCGAAATCCGGTTGCAAGTTGCTCCAGTGTCGAAAGAGCGAGGTGCTCCCATCAGACCACAGCTTTTCACGGTAAAGGCCGATCCACACAAAATCATTACCTGCCAGGGCCGTGATGACCTGATTCTCTGTCAGGTTTCTCACACTGAAGAGGAAACAACACAAGCTGTCAAGGTTTGGTATAACTGGAGGTGCAAAGACAAAAAAAAATGGAGAGTACACCAAGTTATTAATATTGTTTAGAAATACACATAGAGCCTTGTGTGGTCATGTAAGTGGACAAAGTGGACAAAGCCCAAAACACATTAACCATGTAGAACCACTTTAACATTGTAGGTATTTACCTCAAAGTCTTGTTTCAGCGTGACTTAAAATGAGTGCAGCAGTAGAATAAGCTTCAATTCCTCGATCCCAGATCATCAATAGTTCAATAGAGAGGAATGCAAGGACCAGAGCCATAGTGGCCTGAAAATATTCCTGTGACCACAGAATAGACACCTCAAGGCCACGTGGCTGTGGATGGATGTGGTGGGAATTGAACCGAAGACCTTCACCACTTGACCATCTGGCCCGTGCTGTACATTGTAAATTGCTGTGATTTAATTTTAATGACATAAATCTAATACTCTTGTTTGACCGTCATTGTTTTTGATTTAAAAAGCAAAACAAAACTTGCGTCACGGTCCAAGGTACAACAGTTTTCCACTTCCTAGAGTCTCGATCAGAGCATACCTCGCCAGATCTACGTGATTCTCCCTGCAGAATCTCTGAGCTTCGGTCCAGTTCTTTTGGCTCTGGATCTTAACATAGGTTGCAGACCCATTCACCGTACCTGGGAATGGAAATATGGAACATGGAAATATGGTAAGAGGAAGAGGAATTATAAACAATACCATGACTGACATCTACAGTAGGCAACACTCATTTTGTTAAGTCTGCATAGGAGTCATTGTAAGGAGTGGTAGGAACATCTGAACAACACCTGGGTCAGCAAGCATACTGTTGCTTCCATGTCTAGGATGCAATAACGTGAGATACAGTGGTGATGCAGGGGAGAAACGGGGTGAAATGGGTCTCAGCAGTGGGATCTCTCCTCTCCGGATAGAGTGTGTTGGATTAGTCAGGGTAGGGAAACCACAAGGGATTTGAGATCTTTGGAAGGTGTGAATAGAAAGAGGACCTTATCACTTTAAAAATTTGATGAAGGGACCTTGGAACTTGTATGAGGAAGGGACTTGATATTTTTGGAAATTTGGTAAAGATGATTTATCTGTTAAAGTCACACTGAAATGTAATTTTGAGAGGATCTTGCTTCTGTAATTTGACGTATTTCTGGTTGAAACAGGATGTTGGGGTGGGACGTAACACGGGGAGGGAGCATTCAAAAGTGTAAAACTAGGGGACATCTGCTAGGGAGAGAAAGGCAGATTTATTTGATGGAAGGGGCGGAGTGGTGGTATTATTGGTTGGGATTTTTATATATACGCCTACTGGTACACCATGAGGTAATTTCTAAAGATGCACTGTAAAAGTAATAGGACTTTGAAATACAAATATGAGAATATAAACATTTTGTAATTTAATACTTTTTTGCATTTATTCTTAAATAGGTGTATATTTAGGTGTCATTTTTCATTTCATTTTGACTTTGTGTATTTGGCCTAGTCATACATTACATATTAAAGGACTCACCATTATAGCACACAAAGGGGCGTGTGGTGGTGCATCGAGTGTCTCCCCAGGTGCCGAAGAATGGGGATCCAGTAAAAAGCTCCACATAGTACTGTTGTCCATTGAGGTTGTTGGGCTGAGTGACATACCAGTTTCTAAACTCTGTCTCGCCTCGCCATCTCCAGCTGTTTACCAAGTCATCGTACAGACCAATCCAAGCCTTGCCTGTACGAATACACATTCACAATGAAATAGAATTGAAAACATATAGAAGGCCCACATGGTCACAGTCTGTGTGTGTGTCTGTGGTGTGTGCTTGTGTTTTAATGCGATTCAGGTTTTTGCAATACATTATTTTTTAACTCTCTTAGGTATAAATACGTTGCCTGTGTAATTGGATGTGGTGCTGTTAACTGCACTGAGGTCTGCTGTGTCTTCTATGGTGGCCAGGTCGGTGTAGGTCTGCCTGCAGAAGCTCTGGGCCTGGGTCCAGTTCAGCGGCGTGCCCACAAAGTGGTACTGGCGAGACTGGGCGAAGGCAGCGCTCACCAGTGCTCCTACAAACAAACTTTCATTCTAACAGGAGTATGTACACTTTTCATAGTGTTTCACCAGTTTTCACCAGAACCAGTTAAACTACCAGTGAAGGCATTGGAGTCCAAATTAGACATCCTTCAACCTGTTTTGACAGATGCCAATGAATGATTTAACATTGTTCTTTTTCCTTCTGGGTAATGGCGAAGTATGAGAATTAATAGATGCAGTTCAAAAGTAGCTGCTATGTGCACACCTCGCCTATTCTCAACCATTTCCTTTGAACCATAAACACTTAAAATATGGCAGAAACAATGATCCTTTTCTTCTTACCTCTTGTCTCTGAGCTATTCTGTGTGCTCAATGTTGTTTGACGCGAGGCAGAAAGGCATGTTTCCAGTGTTTCAGGTTTCTCACTAAAGGTTGGAGTTTAGACTTGGGCAGGGAAGATACTCCCTCATCCGTGATAAAGCAGAGCGCGATGCAGGAAGTAGAAAGTATATTTTTGACATCCCTGTATATTCATTTTCTCTCTGCCATGATAGTGAAACCCAACCTACCATTTTTAATTCACTCTGTTGCTGTATGTATAGATGAGTGGAGTATGTTTCAAAGTTAGTCATTTTACTTTTCACATTTCAATTCACATCCATTACAAAGTTCAAATTTTATAGTATACAGTCCTGATTGAAAGTTTGTGAACCATTATAGAAATTCTTTTCCATGCAATCCTTTCCTGCAAGCATTTCTTGACTGAAATAAAGGATCTATATTTACCAATTTAGATAAATTGTGCATGTAAAAAAATAAGTGTTAAATCAAATAGGTAAGTAGAATCAAGTGGGTGAATAATTGGGTATGAAGTTAACCAATCATAGGTCAGATAGTTGAGGAGTTTATTAAATAAATACAATTAAATGATGTATAAATTAAAACCTCTAAACATCAATCACTGATTCAAAACATAAATGCTGTATGAGTATATGTTTTAATCTCTTATTTCCTTCCCAATACTGTGTTCTCCTTCTTTGATGGTGGTTTGTTGAGTTCATTACGTCTGGTGTGCTACCACGGAGACATTGTTGACTTACACCATCGGGTTTCACCTGCAATTACATGCTGCTACTATTTCCTCATACATGAGGTGTTTTTTTCACACAAGCTCTTGGTATGCACACACATCACAATGTGTCACAATTCATAGTTTCATTACTGATCTTTCCCAGGCTGTTAGTTGTCCCAAGTTTTTAGATGCTTTTCTCATGATTTTTTTCATAAAGGATATTGTTAGCATTACTGATTGAAGTCGTTATTTAGTAAGGAGAAGAATGGTAGCCTTAGGGCATCTAAACAGGAGCTTGAGGGATATTTGGAGGAAGTGCAAAGAGATAGGGAAAGGTTTAGAGCTAGCGCTCCCCCCGATATTCCACCTATTGGTGAGATAGATAGTCAGTGTGATGTTAGCCCACCAAGGTGGAAAGAGGTACAAGAGATAGTAAGCCGTGCAAGGGCCTCTTCAGCCCCGGGGCCTAATGGAGTCCCCTACCGCTATACAGGAGTGCGCCAGATGTGCTGAGGTTTTTATGGAAGCTGATGAAGGTAGTCTGGAAGAAACAGGTTATTCCTAAGGCATGGCGCAGAGCAGGGGGAATTTTCATTCCTAAAGAAAGGGACTATTGAGATAAGTCAGTTTAGGCGTATCAGCTTACTTAATGTTGAAGGGAAGGTTTTCTTCATTGTTGTGGCACAGAGGCTGTCTAGTTACTTAGAAAAGAATAGGCTAAATGACACTTCGGTACAAAAGGCTGGAATCTCAGGCTTCTCTGGGTGCTTAGAGCACACCAGTATGATTTGGCACCAAATCCAGTCAGCTAGGCGTGAGAAAAGAGACCTGCATGTAATATTTTTGGATCTGGCAAATGCTTTCGGGTCAGTACCACATAGTCTGTTGTGGGAGGCTTTTGATTTCTTTAGAGTGCCAGATAGTATTAAGAGGTTAGTTAAAGCTTACTTCTTAGACATTCAACTCTGTTTTACCACAGCAGAGTACACTACAGCTTGACAGCAGCTGGAGATAGGCGTTATGGCAGGATGTACAATTTACCCACTAGCTTTCACCATGGCAATGGAGGTCATCATTAGAGCTTCAAAATTGGTAGTGGGTGGGGAAAGGCTGCAATGAGGGCTGCGCCTCCCACCAATTAGGGCTTACATGGACGATATGACGACTATGATGTCAACAGCTCCATGTACTAGCAGGCTACTGGATAAACTAAATAGTAATCTACAGTGGGCTAGGATGAAAGTGAAGCCAAGTAAGTCTAGGAGTATTTCTTTTGTTAAAGGGAAGGTAGTAGACAAGAAGTTTTTCATAGATGTTGAAGTGGTGCCAACAGTGATAGAGAAACCGGTCAAAAGCTTAGGAAGATGGTACGACTCAAGCCTCAGTGATAAGGGTCAATTTCAGGAGTTGAGGCAGGAAATGATACAAGGCATTTCAGGTATAGTCACATCAGGGCTCCCAGGAAAGCTTTAATCTCTTATTTCCTTCCCATTACTGTGTTCTCCTTCTTTGATGGTGGTTTGTTGAGTTCTTTACGTCTGGTGTGCTACCATGGAAACCTCACACCATGGGGTTTCACCTGCAATGACATGCTGCTACTATTTCCTCATACATGAGGTGTTTTTTTTCACACAAGCTCTTGAGACAGATTGTGATGTGATTACTGATTACTGATCTTTCCCAGGCTGTTAGTTGTCCCAAGTTTTTAGACGCTTTTTTTATAAAGGATATTGTTATATATATATGTTATGTTCATTCCTCATACATTCAGTCCATACAGTCATTTGGTGACTCATTTCAAACAATGCATTTGTTCAGCTTTATTGGGTAGAGAATGGCACTATTACTGTCAGGGGGTTGTATTCCCACATGGGTACATTGTTAAATTAAACCACTCATATCCATCGAGGCTCCACTTTATTTCAGATATGAAAACAAAACATGCTCTATATTTCCACAAACCATCACAATATTGAAGCAAAACAACAATAAGAAAAACAACAAAAATTCACTTTACACATCTGTAAGTAACACAGAAAAGGTGATTTTTCTAATACACTGTAGAATAATCTCATTGAGAGATATTGTAGTAGGTAAGAGCTTCACATTTGGAACCACATGGGCCTTTCATGGTGAAACCAGAACCATGTTTCCTAGAACTACTTTCTAACATTAATACCACCCCTTTCCACAGAAGAAAAAACACAGTGAAAGAAGATTTTATACTGTTTTTTTTTTTTTATTTTAAA
>JAXDDX010000378.1:0-108220 GCA_034670405.1 Hoplostethus atlanticus | reverse complement strand
CTCATTTTTTGTGTGTTTTTTCCATAAAAAATATTAGCATCATGTAATCAAACTGGCATTTAAAGGGTTAAAATCCTGATAATTATTCAATATTAGTAGTTTTGATCAGGACTGAAGTTGATCAAAAGACTTAACCCAAAAAAGCAGAAAAGAATATTAATCTGTACTATTTTTATAGCAGTTTTTGGAAGTGGACATTTTTGTCCTTAATGACTTAAGAGGGTAGTAAATTAAACTGATGCCTGAGGGTTAAGGCCTTATTTTGAGAATATTAAATTCAATGCTTTTTTAATACTTTTAAGACCCCGCGGGTACCCTGCAATATATACCACTGTCTGTATTACGGTATTGTGGGATTTTGTGATGTAATGAATCGTGATACACATTTTGTCTAAATTAATGCTAAAACGTAGATATTATGTCAGATTTCTCACAACAATGATTTCAGAAATATTTGAGAATGTTAATTGGAAATTACAGATTAATTTTGATACTGTATCACACTACCCATCACCAAGCAGTCCACTATGATGAACATAGATTATTTTAAAGGGTCAGTTCAGAATTCTGGCCCCCTGGCCCTATTTCTTACTAATGATGTTGTCGATCAGTAGAGTCCTTTCTCAGCACAATCCATGCTGTTCTTCATACTGGATACCTGCACCTCTGGCTAGTTAGCTTCAAACCAATGCAAATATAGCAAGTGGTTAGTAGCTACTGGCAGGCATGCAAGGGGCTACTACAACGTGGTTTCAACTGCATTAAACAAAGTCAACGGGGCCACTCTCCAATCTGTACAAGCCCTGAAATAAACGCTGAAACATACTTTGGGTGCACTGTGGACTAAGTTTCAGCGTTTATTTCAGGGCTTGTACAGACTGGAGTGGGCCCATTGACTTACTTTGCATTGGTTTGTGGGTAACTAGCCTGGGCTGCGGGTATCCAGTATGAAGAACAGCATGGATTGTCCTGAGAAAGGATTCTACTAATCGACAGCATCATTGCTAAGTAGGAAATAGAGCTAGGGGTCCAAAATTCTGAACTTGCCCTTTAACATGTGATTTTCCATAGCTAAGCAGATATCTATATATACTGTATATCAATATGAAAAAGTCCTTTTGAATATTGTGATACCCCCCCTTTCCCATCGCCTAACACCTAACATACATACAGTGCAGTACTGTATATATGAATGGTGTTTGATGGATGTTTCCTCTGTGAACAAAATTTGTTTTCATCATTGTTTAAATAATCAATGTCATGTGTTCATTAAACATACAGATACATACATACAGAGTTAGAATTTTTTACATTCATAGATGCATGCGCAGTTTTTCACATCCAGAATATTTTGTCTTTTAGATTTGTTTAGATAACACACACACATTTCTTGCTTCCAGAGATACCTGAAGATAGGAATTGATGTGTTACTGGAAAATGTTTTATGGGATGGTCTGTACTGACACAAGCACTATTACCTCTCATACTTGAATTGACATGTTTGACTCTGTTTATGCACTTTATTTTGCAAAGGTGTTCTTAATAATAAAAAAAAAGAACCTAGTTTGAGCTTTAAATATGTTTTTGTACTTTTTTATTGCATGGGAGAGAGGATAACACCCCCCCCCCCCCCCCCCACCAAAAAAAAGTAACTCAGTAACTTTTATTCTGAGTACATTTTAAATGAGCTACGTTTTACTTTTACTCAAGTAGATTTTTTCACCAGTAATTTTACTTCTACTTAAGTAAATTTCAGCAAAGTAACAGTACTTCTACTTGAGTAGATTTTTTTGGTATTCTTTTCACCCCTGTATATAACAAGTGTAAGAGTATCTGAAGGTGGAATATTTCTTCAAGCAATACTGCTGCCTTCCACAAGCCCACATTTTTTTCCCCAGGAAATGTACTTTTTCAAGTTACAACAGAATCCCCCTGTACATTACTTATCTCATTTATTTGAAACCAAAAGTTTTGTAAATGTAATTTTTGCAAATTTGGACTAGTGGACAGGGGAGCTCCACTGAAAGATCACCAAATGTATTTTTATACATAGACCAAACACAATGAATCTTAATCTATTTGTTTTCTAAGAGACACCCATTTAAGAATGTCATGCCAACAACCACTAGCAAATATTGAGCTTCTACTGAACATATTTCTTCGTCAAAAGGAGGACCTCAAACAGCAGATACACAGTGATGTTGTTTACTTCTTTGATGAATGCATCCAAAGTAGATGACTGATACAGCTGTGTCCAAATTAGGGATGCAGCGATTAACCGATTTTACTATTAACCGCGATTTAAAACGTCACGGTTATATAACCGTAGAGGCTCAGCAACACCGAGTGTATAAAAAAAAAAAAGTGTGAGTGTTACTGTTCTCAGAAAAAAAGGGTCATTAATGGTAAATTACTGCCGGCGCAACCTGCAGCCGCTGCAGCCGGAACGAAAGGCTCTCAGCGAAACTCCCCCGAATAAATAAAGGTTGAAAAAAAGGGACCGGAACGAAGTTAACGTTACACCAGTGGTGCGCGCGCCAGCTTTAAATGCCGTGCGGAAGCCAAGCGACGCTGTTGAGTCAGAGAGAGCGAGAGAGAAACGCGAGACAGAGAGAGATAGCTTTAGTCTGTGTAACGTTATCAGCTCAGTTAAGTGAAACAAATAAAACAGACAGGAATTTAGACCGTACCTGTATATCTGTGTGGGTGTCACGAGAGCGACATTGTGTTCGAGGGGGGCTACGTCCGTCCATGCTACGCTACATTGCCAAACAATGGCAGAGAGACCAAGCGATTTGTATCCACCAAAAAAATGGCTGAAGTCATCAGTGTGGGAGTATTTCGGCTACACAAAGGACGACCAAAAACATGCCAAAAAAAAGTCGCAGCTAAAGGGTCCAACACCTCCAGTTTTCTTCAACATCTTCGCGATCACCATGCAGCTGAACTGAAAATACTATTTTGTAATATAGTTGATCAGAAGAGCCTTGCAGACAGAGGTCCTGCAGCCTTTGACTCGGTTTTGTTCAAAAGGGAAATACTGACATGGATGTTTAAAGATGTAGCTTATATTTAATTCCAGAGACATACTTTTTGTTTATTTTTATTATTTTGTATGTATTATTTGGCTACTGTATTATTTGTGTTTTGAAAGGCAGCAACTGTTAAAACAAAAGCCAATAAAGAAATTTTGTGGGGAAAATACAATAAAACCTCTAATTTATGAATGCTCATGTGATTTTATACATCCATAGTGTTGTGGAATAAATTTACGCGTAATAATCGTGAAACCGTGGTTTTTCCTCAGACTATAATCGTACCATCAAAATCTATAATCGTGGGGGCGCTAGTGAGCCAGCAATGGAGTAGGACGTGTTGAGCCGTGCTCCTGCCTAGCTTTTCCAAAACTATTATTTCATCGCGCACTCTCTGCAAATTTAATGTGAATATCACTTTCTAACACATACGAGATACACTGGAGTAGGTTTGAACTGTGCACGTTACTTCAATGACGACCAAGCTCCGTAAATATAAATACGGCGGCCCCTTGAGTACGGGGTCCGACGCCTCCACGACACGGCCAGAGTCAGAAATGGACACTGCGGGCTTGAAAGCGGACATTCTCTCCTCATTGAGAGCGGACATCTCTGTTGTTATCAGGTCAGAGCTAAAGAATGCACTCACTGAAGACTTTAACTTTCTTAAAAGTGAGTTGAAAGAGGTTAAGTCTGAAATTGTAAACAACACAGCGGCTATTCGCTCTGAATTGGATAATATGAAGGCCACTATCGGTGACATGGAAGAAGGCCTGTCAACATGGTCGGGTGAGGTAACCGCGCTACAGGCGACAGTTGCTGAACTTAAAACTGAGATGCCTAATTTGAGGGAGAAGAGTGAGGACATGGAAGGGAGGATGCGGAGGTGCAATGTTCGTGTCGTGGGTGTTGCAGAGGAGCCCGGTTCGAGCTCCACTGCTTCAGTTTCTAAACTACTGAAGGAAGTTTTGCACTTGGAGAAAGAAATCCTGGTTGATCGCTCGCACAGAGAAAGTCTAATGGAAAACCTCGGGTTATTGTTGCCAAACTTCACTACTACCAGGATTGTGTTGATGTACTGCGCCGAGCCCGAGAGCAGGGCCCACTTTGACACAAGGGGGAGCCGATAGCCATCTTTCCAGACTACACCGCGAGTGTTGCCAAAGCCCGGGCTGCGTTCAATGACATCAGGAATCTACTCCGAGGCCGACGAGACATCCGTTATGGGATATTATTCCCAGCTCGACTCCGCATCTCATACAACGGAGATAACAAGGAATTTCTGGACCCGGAGAAGGCAATGGCCTACGTGAAGAACACTATTCCAACAGCAGAGGCTCCACAGTGACGTTAATATTTTGATCCATTTGATCTTGAACCCAGCTCTTTTCCCTCAGGCGGATGGGAGGCTTGAAGATGGCTCGTAGACAATCCTACTTAAAGGGCTGGAATTTATTTACTTATTCACTTTATTCGTATATTGATTAGAGGGATATCATGATACCCCCCCACCCTTCCATCATAGGGTAAGTTCACTTGCTAACGCTTGTTGTACATGTATATGTACTCTCATACTGAAGTGGCACCACATACAGATTTAGTTAGTTCCAGAATATTACGAATCTAGAGTTGTTATGAAGATCTCTCTGTCAATATACCATGTGTCAAACACCCACACCAGTATTTATTTGATTATTTTGCCACTTTTATTTAATTTTTCAGAGTGTGTGGGTATGTGTACATGCTAATGCACATATGGCAGTTATGGATACGTTATGTTTTGCTCTGTGTGTGTAGATACGTACCTAGACGGGTGGGGGTGTGTGTGTGGTTTTCTTTTTTATATATATATAATTTATTTTAATTAATTAATATATTACTAACTATCATTTTCTCCATTCATTCGTGTGCAGTCCTTGCTTGCTCCACTGGCACTACTGAATGTTATATCGCCTTGATGCGCTTTTTATTTCTATTTCTGAACGGGAGGTTTGGCGGAGCCGGCCTACCGGACACTAAACTGTTCCCCACTACCAGCATTTAATGTGTGGTTTGGTTTGTAAAGGGTGTTGCAGTCACCATGTTCTCTTAGGTGACAGGGGTTGGGGACCTACCAGAGCTATACTATTTGTTTGTTTTGTTAACTGTCTTACACGTCTTAAAGTACACTGTCTTGAAGTCTTGGGGTATATTTATGGTGTATTGTTCACTATGATTCCTAATGGCTGACACAAATAACTTGGGAGAGACTATGGGTTGCCTGGTTAACTTTGTAAGCTGGAACGTCAAGTCCTTAAATCATCCTGTGAAGCGTAGAAGGGTACTCACACATCTTAATCATCTCAAGGCTGATATTGCATTCCTCCAGGAGACTCATCTCCGTACTGTTGACCAATTCAGATTGAGAGGTGGATGGATAGGACAAGCATACCATTCCAACTTTGGCTCCAAGGCGAGGGGGGCAGCGATCCTAATCAGTAAGAATGTACCATTTGTGATGTCTAGCATAGAATCTGACCCCATGGGGCGTTATGTTGTTGTAGTTGGTCGATTGCACGGATTCCCAGTTATTTTAGCTAACATATATGCCCCAAATTGGGACGACAATGCTTTTTTTTATCAATACCTTCTCCCGATTTCCTAACATGGAAACACATCACCTCATTCTAGGTGGGGACACAAACTGTGTACTTTCTCCAAATTTAGACCGTAGCTCCTCTAAGACGACATCCGAGTCAAAATCGGCCCAATCAATCCAACTTTTTCTTCAGGCATATGGCGTGACTGATGTCTGGCATTTCCGCAACCCTACATCTAGGGGCTATTCCTTTTTTTCCCCGGTCCATAAGACGTTCTCACGGATAGATTATTTCTTTATCGATAAAAAACTTCTCCCAATGGTAGCTGCTTGTGAATATCAGTCCATAGTCATCTCTGACCATGGTCCCCTGACTATGAAGATACGCATTCCCGGTGCAGACCCCAGTTATCGCCCATGGCGACTTAATTCTTTGCTTCTTTCAGAAGAAGCTTTTGTAAATTTCATTAAATCTGAAATCAAATTTTTTCTTGCCCATAATCAGACCCCGGGAATGTCGTCCTCAACGGTTTGGGAGTCGTTGAAGGCATATTTAAGGGGACAGGTCATATCTTATTGCGCAATGCGAAGGAAAGCTAACACTGTACGCCTTAAGCAGTTGACAGATGATATTTTGAAGTTAGATATAATGTACAGCCATTCACCCTCAGATGACATACTCAAACAACGTCTGACACTTAAAATGGAGTTTGATCTCCTCTCGACGCGCCAAGCAGAAAATCTTATTTTAAAGTTTAGACATGGCTCTTATGAACATGGGGAGAAGGCTGGGAAAATTTTAGCACATCAATTACGTCAGAGGACCGCCAATCAGTACATATCTGAAATTAGTGATGAACAAGGTCTGAAGCACACCGACCATTTGGAAATTAATTCATGCTTTCATCGCTACTATTCCTCCCTCTACACTTCAGAGCCACCAGATGATGGATCTGCTTTGGATATGTTTTTCCACAATCTTGACATCCCCAGAGTAGGTCCGGAGCTGGCTGCTGAGCTAGAGGATGATATCTCTATTGAAGAGGTCGTAGAGGCGATTAGGAGTATGCAAAGCGGCAAATCTCCAGGGCCTGATGGCTACCCGTCCAAATTCTTTAAAACATTCTCAGAATCACTTGCCCCTCTTTTGCTCTCTGTTTTCAAGGAATCGCTCTCCTCAAATTCTCTCCCCCCAACTATGCGCGAGGCGACCATTTCGCTTATCTTAAAGAAAGACAAAAATCCCCTTCAGTGTAGCTCATATCACCCAATTTCTCTCTTGAACACAGATGTAAAGCTTCTTGCAAAGCTCTTGGCCCAACGTCTTGAGGTATCCCTCTCTTCAATCATTTCAACAGACCAAACTGGCTTCATGAAGAACCGGTATTCATTCTTTAATATTACGCGCCTTCTAAATATTCTTTATAGTCCCTCTCCATCCGACACACCAGAGATTTTGTTATCACTTGATGCTGAGAAAGCTTTTGATCGGGTGGAGTGGGATTACCTTTTTTACACTCTCAAAAAATTCGGTTTTGGCCCAAAGTTTTTATCCTGGATTAAAATTCTCTATTCCTCCCCAATGGCTACGGTGCGTACCAACAATAACCTCTCTGCTTACTTTAACCTGCAAAGAGGTACTAGACAAGGGTGTCCGATGTCTCCACTCCTGTTCGCCGTTAGCACTAGCTATTCGACAGGATATTCATATTAAAGGAATTGACAGAGGTCAAGAGTGTAAACTATCGCTTTACGCTGATGATTTGCTATTGTACCTGTCGGATCCCCTGTCAAGCCTCCCTAGAATACTAGACCTATTAAAGAAATTTGGCAAAATATCCGGTTATAAAACAAATCTTCAAAAAAGTGAGTTAATGCCAATCAACATATCTGCTAATGACATCTCCCTTAATTCGACCCCTTTTAAAATCAACACAAAAAAGTTTAAATATCTGGGAATCTGGATTACACATAATTATAAAGACCTCTACAAAGCTAACTTCCTGCCCTTGATAGACTGTCTGAAACAGGACATTAAACGTTGGGATTTGCTGCCTCTTTCTCTGAGTGGAAGGATCAATACCATCAAGATGAATGAATTACCTAGGCTCCTTTATCTGTTTCAAAGTCTTCCTATATTTCTGACCAAATTCTTCTTTAGCTCCATAGATAAACTTATATCAACCTTTATCTGGAACAAAAAAAAAAACACGTATACGGAAATGCATACTGCAGAGGCCTCGTCTCCAGGGTGGTATGGCACTCCCCAATTTTTTATATTACTATTGGGCAGCCAACATCAGGGCACTGACGTACTGGATGGGTGACATGGGCAACCCCGATACCCCTAAATGGCTAATCCTGGAGAATACATCCTGTAGGCTCACCTCCTTACCAGCTCTACTGTGCTCTGAACTCCCATTGGTAAAACCCATTTCTTATTATACCACTAACCCCATAGTCGCACAGTCGGTAAGAATTTGGAATCAGTTTAGGAGGTAATTTGCTCTCCGCAATCTTTCCCTCTCTGCTCCGATAGTTAAAAACCATATGTTTACCCCTTCAATATTAGACGGAGCCTTTGGTATCTGGCTTAAGAGTGGGATCCCATCATTACAGGACCTCTATGTAGACAATAATTTTGCATCTTTTGAGCAACTGGTAAACAAATTTGGTATCCCCAGGTCTCATTTTTATAGATATCTACAATTGCGGAGCTTTATAGCCTCACACTCCGATTGTTTCCCTTTATATCCCCCCACATCTCTGTTAGATTCTATTTTCAAGTTCAGGACAGACTTAAGGCAGGTTATAGGTAGGATATATAACCTTCTCAATCTACATAACCTGACAACTCTAGATCATCTCAAAAACAAATGGGAAGAGGACTTAAATGAGCAGATCCCAGATGTAATCTGGCAGAAAATTATCCGAAGGATTCACTCATCATCCATTTGTCAACGGCATGCTGTTGTACAATTCAAGATAGTACACCGACTTCACTGGTCGAAGGTTAGGTTGTCTAGAATTAGACCGGAGTTGGACCCTACATGTGATAGATGCAAGCAAGGTCCTGCAAGTCTATTACATATGTTCTGGAAATGTCCGAGACTATATCATTTCTGGCAGTCTATTTTCAAGACTTTCTCTAAAATGCTAGAAGAGCCATTGGATCCTTCCCCTTTTATTGCCTTATTTGGTGTTGCACCGCAGTGTGTGCGTCTCAGTAATTATAAGTGCAACATGTTGGCCTTTTGCACCTTGTTGGCCAGGCGACTTATACTGTTCAGGTGGAAAGACCCTCTCCCCCCTACGCATTCTCATTGGATCAAAGAGATTATGCAATATCTTAACCTAGAGAAGATCAGATACTCTCTCCAAGGGTCTGTTCAGAGATTCTATGCAATTTGGCAGCCTTTCTTGACATTTGTAGAAAAAATGGAAGCAGAGAATGTAACCCCATAAACTCCTGACTTGTTCTGTGCTGTGTCTGTCTGTCTGTTTTTGTTTTTGTTTGCGTGTTTCTTCTCCTTGTCAAATGTGTAAAATGACTGACTTTAATTTAGCGGTGTAGGTCTGGTGGGTGGGTATTACACCACCCTGTAATACTGGAGGACTCACTTAGCATAATTAGTAAGAAGCTGGATGAGAGAAGACATAGATTAATGTAGCATTACAGTTCAATGTGCATCAATTGACTTTGTGTTTAACACGGGCCAACACAAAATTGTATTAACTTTATTAACTGAAATAATACATTTTCAAATATTTTAAGGCACATTTGCACATCTGCACAGATGTCATGAGTAACTCCAAGGCATGCTCATCAATAACTTAATGGAAATAAAGAGGGTAGCACTTTGATCGTAAAGAAATACAGATGTCATTCCTGTGGTGTATTTGTGTGTACTTTACAAATTCCAGAGATACTAAAATCATATTGAATGATGTCTTCTGAGTTACATTCAGCTATTCAAACAAGGCAGGGGACAAATTGCTGGCATTTCTGAATACTTAATTTTTCTAACACATATTTCATAAATACATTGCACCGACATAGGTTGAAGTGCTGCCCAAAGATTAATAAATCCTTTTGTGGCATCACTTTAAATTGTTAGAACTGCATTGCTCAGCAATGGAGTCACACTAAAAAATGCTTTCAACCATTTACCTTAAATACACCTCTGGTCAAGCATGGCAAGCTGTGCACTTAAATCCTTTGGTAAGCAAAATGAAGATGATCAAATGGATGAGTTTTTCCTTTCGTCGTCCATCTGAAGGCACCATGAATCAACTGTTTCTCCATTCATTGATTGTTTTGCATCTTGATTCCTTCTTCCTTTGGAGGAGGCTTTGTTTAAGACATATGGTAGGTAGCTTAAACATGCAATGGGGGAGGGAACGAGGCTAGGGATATGATGAGAAAGGCCTGAAGCTGGCCTAGAGAGGGATAGTTGTAAGATGTTAGGGTAATCCTTTTGGTGTAGCCATTCTCAGTTTGTAAAACTCCAGTCATTGTTGGAGTACATGTCTTTCAAGAAGAATTTGGAAGTCTACTCAATAGCACCAGGCCTGGTGGCCACATAGACAAAGACCACGATGAGCAGCACCACTACAGCCAGTGTGGGCAGCACTACAGTGGCCACCTGTTTCCGGGCGTCTTGCATGGCCTGCTTGCGCTCCTTCTTGTCCTTGGATGTTTCTTTCTTGGGTTTGCCTTTGAGTTGCCTCATGACTGTTTCCCTGTCTGGTCAGTCTGTTCCTCTGCTCCACTCACTGGCACTTGTGACAGAGACAGAAATCAAAGACACAATCACGTGTCACATTTCAGCTTCAATTAACCCTCCATTTACAGTAATGAGTCAAAGTTTGAGAACCCCATGTGCAATTCTAGAAAGTTTTAATCAAAATTTGCCTATTCTTAACTGAAACAAAAGGATCTACAGTTGCGTGAAAAAGTTTGCGAACCGTTTCGAATTACCTGCCTCCTGTATAAATTGCTCCTTAAAATGGTCTGATCATCTAACTCATATTAAAGGAGAATTCCGGGATTTTTAAACCTGGCCTCTATATCCACAAAATCGCCTATTATACCGCAAAATAGGTCCAAAAAGTTTCGGAATTGCTCCAGTAGATCGGCTCAGTCGGCAGTCGCGAAACGGGCTCAATGGCTGCAACGTAATCTGTTGGGGCAAGTGCGCGCGGTCAAAGTACATCCACTAAAAGTGCTTGATTTTGCCACTGACAGGCTCAGATTGTTATTCGTGTGTCTGACAACATTACTGAAAGGATCGCTACAGAAATAGACCTTTTTTAACCAGAAAACTAAAGTCTAGCTCAAGGAGAAGTCCTGCTCTGAAATGGACGGTGGACAAAGGTAGTCTATAGCGAGAGGGTTCACTTGTTGCAGGAAGAGGACGGTAGAAACCTGACAAAGGTATTCTATGAAAGCTGCGCAAAGTCTTCCTCAACATTTTGTTGGCACAGTTGGGAAATGCGCAAAAACGAACCGTTGTTGTTTTTTATCTTTGGGAAAAAACAAATACTCTAAACTACGCTTTCTGTACTCCAACACACGTCTCCAATGCTGATTTAGGTTTCCACCATCCTCTTCCTGCAACACGTCAACCCTCTTGCTTTCATAGTCCACCTTTGTCACGTTTCCACGTCCTCTTCCTGCAACAACTCTCGCGAGATTTCAGAGTTGAGAGTTCAGAGGACGTGGAAATGTGACAAAGGTGGTCTATGAAAGCAAGAGGGTTGACGTGTTGCAGGAAGAGGATGGTGGAAACCTAAATCAGCATTGGAGACGTGTGTTGGAGTACAGAAAGCGTAGTTTAGAGTATTTGTTTTTTCCCAAAGATAAAAAACAACAACGGTTCGTTTTTGCGCATTTCCCAACTGTGCCAACAAAATGTTGAGGAAGACTTTGCGCAGCTTTCATAGAATACCTTTGTCAGGTTTCTACCGTCCTCTTCCTGCAACAAGTGAACCCTCTCGCTATAGACTACCTTTGTCCACCGTCCATTTCAGAGCAGGACTTCTCCTTGAGCTAGACTTTAGTTTTCTGGTTAAAAAAGGTCTATTTCTGTAGCGATCCTTTCAGTAATGTTGTCAGACACACGAATAACAATCTGAGCCTGTCAGTGGCAAAATCAAGCACTTTTAGTGGATGTACTTTGACCGCGCGCACTTGCCCCAACAGATTACGTTGCAGCCATTGAGCCCGTTTCGCGACTGCCGACTGAGCCGATCTACCGGAGCAATTCCGAAACTTTTTGGACCTATTTTGCAGTATAATAGGCGATTTTGTGTTTAAAAATCCCGGAATTCTCCTTTAACAGATAAACACAATGTATTTGAACAAATAACACAAAAATACCTTTATTGAACATACAGGGCCCCATTTCACATACCTGGCTAACTGAGCTAACCGGATTAGTTTGTTGACAATTTGGGATAAACCCAGGATTTTCCATTTCACAAAGCGAGTTCACAATTTACCCAGACTTACTGGCTACTGGGGCAGTGCTGGGCAAGTTACTCAGGAAGTGTAATAAGTTACTTTTTACTTATTACTCCTTTAAAAAGTAATATTACTTTACTTATTACTTGGTATCTAAAGTAATTAGTTGCGTTACTCGTTATATTACTATATTACTTTTGCTACCCCCCCCCCATCCAAAAAAGTGACGTACAACCTGTTTAGCCAGCTCCTTTTAGAACTGAATCCACTTTATTGGAACAATATTAACTAGGGATGGGCATAATTAGTCGACAAATCGATTAGTCGACTCGGGCAGTGACGTTAACTAGCTGATATTAATAATAATTATTATTTATTTTTTTTAACACGACCGAGAAACTATTCACGATTTTGTTTCCGCCCGGACTCTAAGTGTAGCACACGCATCACGTTATAATGGCAGTGGACAGCTACGTGGGTGGAGCGGAGATAGGAAGTACTTGTAATTAAGAGAATGATGGCGGCGAGACGGAGTGAAGTGTGGCGTTATTTTACCCAAGTTGAGAACAAAGTAGAGTGCACGTTGTGTGCGACGAAGCTGTCTTACCACGGTTCTACTAGTGTGATGCGGAGTAATTTGCAACTTCGGCACCAAGGTATTAAACTGAAAGACAAAGTAGACGAACAACAAAAAAGTATCACTGATTTTGTTACAGCTAAACGCAAATGTGATAACAGCCGAAAACAACAAATCACCCAGCTAGTCGCTTCAATGGTTTCTGGCGATATGCTACCGTTAAGTTTCGTGGAGGGAGCTGGCTTTCGTAGTTTAATGGAATTTGTTGAACCGGAATACTCTGTGCCATCACGAAAGACGATTACCAGCCGAATTGAAAAACAATACGAGGAAGCAGCTACGTTGCTTAAGACTAATCTGAATGCTGCCAAGAGTGTAGCCATCAAGACAGATGCATGGACTGCTCTCACGGCGGAATCTTATGTGACTGTTACATGTCATTACCTGGATCAGTGGGAGATGAGGAGTGCTGTACTCCAGACTCGAAGCACGGATGAGCGGCACATGGCTGAAAATCTAGCCGCTAGCCTCAGAGACGTCGTTGGCGAGTGGGGGTTGGGGGGTAAAGTGAGTGCTTGCGTTCACGACAACGCAAAGAACATAACTCTCGCAAATGAACGGCTTGTGGGTGAATGGGAGTCTGTGTTGTTTCGCACCCACGCTTCAGCTTGCAATTAACGACGGCTTGAAGATTCCAAACATGACTCGTGTAGTGGCTGCATGCAGTCGAATGGTTTCCCATTTCCATCACAGCACGGTGGCCACAGCTGCGTTGAAGAAGAAACAAGAGCAACAGAGTTTACCTCTGCATAGACTGATCCAGTGCTGTCGTACTAGATGGAACTCGGTATTTGACATGATGGATCGCTTGCACGAACAAAGGTGGGCAATAACGGCCACTTTATCAGACCGAACCTTTACAAAACTCAGTGACGCTCGAACCTTGGAACTGACAGACGAGTGCTGGCAAACAATAGAGGGCATGTTACCGGTACTTCGCTCACTTAAGTGCGCCACTACAGCTCTCTGCAGTGAGACACGTCTCCATTTCCTTGGTCTACCCCGTGACGAACAGCCTTCTGAGTCGTCATCTAAACGTCCTGCCAGGAGATTCTCCAAGAGTGGCCGAGTTCAAACGGACAGTGGCAGCTTCCCTCAGCCAGCGCATGGACCCTGCAAATCCCGGTAAGTGGAGGGCAAAAAAGGCAGTGTTTTTATAAATGTCAAACCTAGGCTACTTTATATTAACTGAAAATAACTTTAATAATGTTACTTAATACTTTTATTTTAATGCAACATTAACGTTAGGTAACCTAAATACAATCGTTTGTGTGTTTTAATAGGCAAAGCGGCCCTGATTGCCTCTGCATTAGACCCGAGACACAAGCATCTGCGCTTCGTGGACCAGCCAGCATTACGTCTCGGCATTCGAGAAAAATTGACTGAGTTGTACAATGGAGTTGTCCTAGAGCATGCGCCCAGCGGAGAAGCGGCTACTGCTCCCGCCGACACCATGGAAGATGGCGAAGAGGTAAGGGTTGATTGGGCAAACACCTCGGCAATCAGTGCTCTACTTGGGGAGGATTACAGTGCCGAGGACACCGAGCAAGACGAAATGGATCGCTACTTTAACGAGCAATGCGTTTCACCTGATGACAATCCCGTGTTATGGTGGCAAAACAACGAATCCCGTTTGAAACATCTCTGCGTCCTTGCAAGGCAGTACCTCGCCATACCCGCCACCTCCGTTCCAGCAGAGAGGGTTTTTTCAACTGCTGGACAGGTTGTAAACAGGCTGCGCACACGCCTATCCCCACAACACGTTGACATGCTGGTTTTCCTTTATAAGAACTAATCTGATAGGGCTGATTTTCATTTTGCCATCTCTGGTAAGACTTTTGTTCTTTTGTTCACTGTAGCACTTGGCCTATTTGGAAAAATAAAAGAATAATTTTAAATGGCACGTGTTGTAGTTGTATTAATGTACTGGTAACTTTGTTTCATGGTAGTTATGTGCGGTTAATGGTCTATGTTGGGCGGGGGTGATGACGTCACGGCTAGTCGACTAATCGACTGAAATTCTTGTTAGTCGTCGACCACTAAAAAAAATGAAAATGCCCATCCCTAATATTAACCTTACAGGAGGAGTCAACAATCAGCTAAACTGTATAACTGCAAATATTGCAGCCTTTCAAACCTGATGGGATACAGTATATGTATACATATAAAAAAATAAAGCAACATTCTCTCCCGACTTTTACGATAAGATATACCCAGCGACGTGCTTCTTCAGATCTTGTCTTATCTTCACTTAACGTCTCTCCACCACCATGTCCTGCTCTAAAATCCAGTTTCTGTTGTTTAGCCGGAGTGCATGCATCACTGGATACCTCCCTGTCAGCGCTGGTGTTTTTTCCCCACAAGTTTCACATTGCTGTGCTGCCGTATCAGATGGCTCAATAAATTAGATGTTGTATTTTTCGCAGTTGAAAGCATTTTCGCCCTGACCTGCCGCGTACACGTCATCATAAAATAGTCTACCTAGGACAAAAAACAAAACAAATCGCGTTCTGGCAACGTAGTAACGCAGCGTTACTTGGATTAATAAGTAATATAATTACTGTTTTGGAAATTGTAATCCCTTACTCGTTACTGGGGAAAGTAATAATATGCCCAACACTGTACTGGGGCAACAGAGTCTTAAACCCAAACCTACAAAAAGTTCAAGTTAACTAGATAATTTGAATATATTATATAAACCACCCTGTGAAATCACACACACTTAACAGCATAAATGAGCGCAACAGAGTGCTGCAGAGATGATGTATTTTTAAGAAACGTAAAAGCTTCAAAATTCACAAGTGGGGTATTTACTGACATATTTTATGTCGTGAAAATCTCTTAAACTTGTGTTAACCACAGACCTTATTTCAGGCATCTAACCAAAAACCCATTCAAAAAACCCATTGACTTTGAGACGAGGGAACCGGAATGCTAACTCATTTCAGGATTTTAGGACTCATTCTTGCAGCACTCTATTTGTCAGAGAGGTTCTTATCGATGAAGGAGCGATCATTGTAAGGAGAGCATTTAGAAGGGAACGTGTTTTAGCTGTTATCGGGCTCCGCTTCCCGGCCGGCACATTTTAATAAGCTGTTGGTGATGTTAAAAATATCAGCAAAGCCACAGTATGCTGCCATCATAAAAGTCTACCTTGCATTCAAAAGACTCCCCGGTCTTCCTCTTCTTGGCTACATTAAGATAGTTTTGAGAGATTAACCACTCACACATTACTTAGTTGAAAATGTGGAATTAAAGAGGCGACCTGTTTGAAATATATTTTTATATTTGATTTCCACCTGCTGCCAGGTCCATTTGTTGCCTCTGCCTGATGCTCTGGGAAGTCATTATAAATAATAGAATTTTTGATGTTTCAATGTGGTGGTGACATTACCAGAAAGAGTCCAAACATTAGGGGCTTACCACCACTTTAAAATTTAGCAGAATTAAATTAGCCACACTCTTTATAAATAATAAAAGTGAATAAAAGTCTTCTTATGCATATAATTTATCTACAATTCTCTGCTAGGCTTGCTCCATCAATCTAGCCGCTCCTTAAACATTTCTATTTCTGCTTCATAAGCCTTAATGAGAAGTTCCTGTTCTGTGAAGCTGAAAAAAAAAAAAAAGGACCCGCGCTTGCTTTTCCATGATTTGTGGTCTACAACCACAAAACAAAATAAAAGCAATATAAAAGGTTACATTATGAGAATTGGAAAAGCTTGATTGATGAGATAATTGGATCTGACACGCATCAAATGATCCTGAATTGTTAAAGCCACGTATGTGAAACGGAACCTGGGTTTACCCATATCTTAATAACCTTGCTAGTTCTATGCAAAGCACTCTATTCTATTAAAGTGAAAACAAAATTGTTAAAATTTATGTGGAAGGATAAAATTAAAATCACAGAAATCAAGTTTTCATAAGTATTCAACCCCGTTGCTTCGTTTGTAAGTTGCCACAGTAGCAAACATTTGTTTGGATTACTCTTACTCAGATGTCATATCTCATCTCATCATTCTGAACATTGGTTTCTTTTCAAACTTTCCTTAAACTTGTCTTTCTTGCTAACAAAACTGAGACCAAGTCGGAATACAGCATTCACAATGAATACTGGTATTGTAGGATCTGTTGGAGAAGCTCTATAAGCAAAAATTAGGTTTTCTCTGTCAATATTGGGTGTATTTGAATGATTTTGCTTCTGTCCATCAAGGTAACACATTCCTTAGATATAACATCCGCATGAATGATGGTGGAGTGTTCCTTTAAGAACAGAGGTTCTGAAACCCTCTGAAGCTGAAACACAGATCACAAAGGACATAAAGACAATGTTCATGGAATATCTGGACAAGAAGTAGGCTGACTAGAGAACAGATGACTTGCTCATTATGGCAATGTTAGTCGAGCCACAGTTCAAGACAGTATGTCAAGCCAGACAAGATTGAGGCCATCAAAATGAGAGCAGTGTCCGAGATGCTGGAGGGAGACCAGCGCCTGTCCACTTCACAGGCTTCAGTGACAGTCAGACCAGAATCAGAAGAGGAAGGAGCTGCTGTAGCACCTGCTCAGAAGAAGCAGCCAAAATCACTGGACAGCTTCTTCAGGAAGTCATGCCCCAGCAACACAGACTCACTGACATGTAGACAATGGAGAATGAGCTTGAGAACTACCTCTTGGCTCCAGACACAGACAGTGAAACGGAACCCCTGGAGTGTTGGAAGATACATGAGAGAAACAGCCCAAGAGTGAGTCAACTAGCAAGGGCTACTTGTGCATCCCTGTCAATATTTTGACCTGTCAGAGGGCAGCTTCACTGTTATACAATTCTTTAAATGTTATGTCAGATTTTTGGTTTAGTTGACCTAGTTTGTCATGTTCAGAAAATAATAA
Source organism: Hoplostethus atlanticus (assembly GCA_034670405.1). Lineage (NCBI taxonomy): Eukaryota > Metazoa > Chordata > Actinopteri > Trachichthyiformes > Trachichthyidae > Hoplostethus > Hoplostethus atlanticus. Next base: position 90,611 of record JAXDDX010000378.1, on the reverse strand, counting down.
AATACCTTAAACCCTACCCTATGAATGTGTAACATTTACCATGGTTGATGTATGTGACACCAACTTAACCAACTGAACCATTCCTCATCTCATGAAGCACGTCGTCTTTAAAACACATTTGGTATGTTTTCATGTAACAACTTTAGATATCAGAAATGCATTTAAAAATAACATTGTTTAACATGTAAACCTATAAACCTAACAGCCAATGAAAAATACTATTATATATTTTAACATGTTACATTATAGAAGAGCTAATGACATGTTACATAGATACATGACATGGAACACATCAGTCTTTCCATGTGATATTACTTATAGTATTAAAAGTTTTTGCACATTTTGTTGTGCTATTAAGTTATTTCAAAACATTTATTTGGGATTTTTCGTCTTACGTCTAGGCAAAGCACTCTATTCTATCAAAGTGAAAACAAGATTGTTGAAATGTATGTTATGTAATCACACATAATACATACAGTATAGCTATGGTAATCATACATCCTTTGTACAGGCTGTTTCAAAACATTGTGTTAAGTTTCTCTGAAACTTCAAGACCTGAGCTGTAATGTCATTCATAAATGAACCACATATCCCATTCTGTGTTTAAGTATTCTGATGGAGAGTCCAACCTACACCCTAAGATCCCATTAAGATCAAGTAAAGGGACTTGGCTTTGTTAGCAAGAACGACAAGTTTAAAGTTTGAAAGGAAACCAATGTTCAGAATTCTGAATTGCAATCTGAAAATACAATATAAATATGACATATTTGTAATGGTAATCCAAAATATTTAACACATTTTTGCTAGACTGGCAATTTACCCAGAACGAAGCAAAGGGGTTGAATACTTTATTTCTTATCCTTCCACATAAATTTCAACAATTTTGTTTTCACTTCGACAGAATAGTGTGCTTTGCATAGAAATCCCAAATAAATGTGTTTTGAAATAAAATAACTTATTAGTACAACAAAATGTGCAAAAACGTCAAGGGGGTTGTATACATTTGCAAGGCACAGGCACTGCATATCTGATAGTTACATACTCTAAGTAGCTCTTATAAATTGGTCAAATTGTGTTATGTTGCCAAATTAAAGTTGTAAATACAAATTTAATAGCACAAGGATGATCCTTTTGCTTCACTTAGCTTTTTTTTATTTTTATTTTATTCTACTGCAAATAACTATGTTTTAAAGATTAGTGTTACCTAGTTATCTCTGTAAAAATCTAAAATAACTAAGCTGCGGTTTGCTGTGTGGCTGGTATTCATTGTACTATCCCAAAACTAGCAGAGCAAGTGGCTGGATGTAGTTTGCATTTCAGAAAATAATGCTCTGGTCCATTTGTGACACAAAACCTTATCTCACGCAGGAACTCAATTTAATATCTTTGTCATCACAGAAACACTAATGGGACATGCAGTTAGGATCTAGTTAGCTATGGATCCACAGGAAGGATTTAGAATATTACTGAACAGTACAAATATATATTAATCCTAAATTAACAAGCCTATATTTACAGGAGTAGGGGTTAATCTTAACTGCCCACCAGTGAGTTTTAACTCTAAACTCTCAAACTAGCATTTAGTAAACGAGTCAGATTGGAGATTCGTCAGCTGTTTCAGTTTAAAGAAAACGAATTGAATTATATTCTGTAATGTCAACCGTGTGTTACATGTCAAATAACATGTCGTGTAGTCTATGCATGAAAGAATTTCAAAACATTATACCCAGGGCGGTCATTACTAACGTTAGCCTCCGAGCTAAACTGCTAGGCTAGCGACGCTGCTAACAGTAGAGTAACGTTAGTACAGTAGTAGTTACGTCCAACCGGGGCCAAGCTAAGTTAAACACATTACTGTTGGTGCTAAGAGGAAAGCCAGTCATATAACTGACATAAGTTAGTGAATTTAGTGCCAGACTGTTAGGTACACAAGCTATCTATGCCGATTTACTGGCTGGTGTGTATTACCTAAACTGGTTAACCATATGTCACTAGCTTTTCCCCGCTTTCACATTGATTAACGTTATATTGTCGAGGGAGTTGGTTAACGTTATTGAGTCATCAGACTAGCTAATGCTACTCTCTAGCATTTAACAATACACGGATATGATACAACAAGCACCAAATGTTACCATCCAGGGAAAACATTTACTTAAGTCCAATTCATACCTAAAGAATGATGTCCTAGTACTTCATATACAAATTAACTAACGTTGTCTACCAGCACTGTACAAAATATTACTGACTACTGACTCGGAACTCTCCACAACTGTGAGTGCATCTGTAGTCATATTATTGTCCACGTCCAAGAATTTCACCTACTGTACCAATATGTATCTCTGGTCAAGTGTGTTTTAAGCTGCCAACCTTTCGTTGCTGCGCCTCACCGTGCCGTTGCTGATCTGTACTGATCTGTACTGAACTCTACGTGGCACTGGAGTACCCCCTTCTTCTTCGTTGGTTTACGGCGGTTGGCAAACAACTTAAGGCGCATTACCGCCACCCAATGATCTGGAGTGTGAAATAAGGATTTACAATATATCTCAAAAATAAATCAGTACATTCAAACAAAAAACTAAAATTCTATTTATCAGACCTGTTGATCTTAAATATTCTAGTAAGACTCGAATGCTGTCCTGGTGATAGTTACTGATATTTATCTCAAGCTGGATATGATTTGTATTTAGAGCTTGCTTAGCACATTTGTCTAGCTCTTCATTTAATTTAAATCAGACATGTATCCAAATGAATACAACCTTCAGACTCATTCTTTGAATACGTTTGCAAATAGCCATACAAATTATTTCTAATATTTTTTTATATTATACATTATTAATGTACCTTATCTTCATCCCTTATTAACTTAACACGTTTTGTATTTACCTCTTGTTGTGGCCCTTCTTTCTTTTGAAAAATAACTGACGAATTCATTGGACTACGATGGAATTATTTCAGTTTTCAACACCAAGCCCTGCTGTCTTCTTCTATGATCATCACAGGTAGGCCAATTAACGCTGTAAACTACACCATTATGCATTAGCTTGGTTATTAAGTCATATGCATTGTTATTGGTAGGCATTATGTGTCACTTTTCCTATTTCTGTATATCTGGGGTCCGTTCCAGAAAGCGGGTTTAGTGGAAACTCTGAGTTTGTTAACCCTGAGATGAGGGAAACTCTGGGTTTTCCGTTCCAGAAAGAGAGGTAACTCAAACTCTGAGTCAGTTACCATGGTAACTGATCATATTTTGCTTAGGCCTATAGGCTCATGATTGTACCTCACTTTGGTTTGAATCAGTTACCATGGTAACTGACTCTGTGAACCTAACCTGCTCGCTGGCAGGTTTTCTTTAACAAACCCCGAGTTTCTCCCTGTCTCCTCCCTCTGCTGAACCTGAAGTATGGCGTTATTTTTGTGCCACAATGCCGAGCGCGCAGTGGGACTTTCCTGAGCGTGCAGTGGGACTTTCGCAAGCACATCAATTATATTTTGAAGAGAAAATATTAATCTGAGCAAACAAAAATCTGTTCTGTGTGCGCTCAACTTTGTTTGTACGCTCGCTCAATCTCTGCTCTATGTGCTGGCAAGCACCTGCGCACTCGCTCACAGTGTCGTGTCCTCTCCTCTCCCAACATCTCCGCTGTGTGCGCTCTCAACTCTGCTTGTGCGCTCGCTCAACTTGGCACAGCGTTACAATGTGCCACAAAACCAGCCAATCACAGACTTGGAGAAAGTCATTCTGATTGGCTGTTTTGTATCCAATCAGGTCGCTAATAGAGCTCAACAGTGTGGTTCCGGAAGTGAAAGTCCCATTCATATTCTGCATAGGGATTTTGATTATTAGCCATAATGTCGTAACCATCCAATGTAGACTCACCACAAGCTAGTAGATTGTGAAACGATAGTGTATGCTCCTGTAGAAGCCACAAGTCCGTATGATATCAACCTTGTTTTGAGAAAAACATGTTTTATTCGCGATGTCATGGAGAAGTACTACACTACCCACAATCCTAAAGTGTAACTGCGACGTCTCTGATTGGTGGAGCTCGCCATGGAAATGTTGGTAGTAGCATGGTAGTTAGGTTGGAAGTTGTTGGAAAGGTATCATTCGCAATGGTTTATGGGATGAGTAGTTCCTTCACTCTTAAAATAATTTTGTACACAGTCTTGTACCTTTGCCTTTTTTTCCGTTTTCCGATCTTTTTTTGCTCAGAATCAAATGTTTTATGGTCACGATTCATCTCGTAGTTGGCTGGCTTAAAACTCCTTAAAACTCTTTATATAAGGATTTTCTGAAATGTAAATGTAGTGAATGAATGGGAAATTCACTTCTGGAACCGGAGCCGTTCAAAAAGTGGGCGGTCACTGTTGCGCTCTGTTGCAGCTAGTATCATCGAAAATTCTCTTCATCCATGCGAAAATCTCAAAGTTTGTGGAAGCAGCCTGATTGGATACAAACCAGGATTACTTTCCCCAAGTCTGTGATTGGCTGGTTTTGTGGCACATTGTAACGCTGTGCCAAGTTGAGCGAGCGCGCAAGCAGAGTTGAGAGCGCACACAGCGGAGATGTTGGGAGTAGTGATGGGAAGACCGACTCTTTTAACTAACTCGATTCTTTTGAGCCGTCCGATAGAAGTGCATCGATTCTGAATCGATTCATTATGATTCACCAACAAAAAAATACCATCCCATGTGAGGTTTGAACCTACAATCCTCAGCATGAGAGTCTGATGCACTACTAACTGAGCTATACTAGTAATGGAATCACATGAACGCCACCCCTTTCAAACCAGATATGTAACCAACTGTAAAACACCAACTAAACCACAGGTTAATAATGATAATAATATTTATAGTATTTACACAGAGTATTGCTAGTGAGTTAATTTTATTTCGTGTGCTCTTGACTTTCTTTTTCTAATAGAGACAGTTTTGTTGACCAATGTTAAATGTTAAATGGCTTATTGTTTACCCAATTACCAGTTAATTTATTAAACAACATCTTAAACAACAAAAACTGTTGTCAATGTGTGCAGAATAGATCGCTACATTATTACATTGGCCTTTTTCACAATCCAATATGGGTCCTTGATCCGGCGGGTACGCGGAAGTAGTCTCTCTCATTCATCAGACGTGAACCGCTCGGACATTTCGGACATCTGCTCTCTTGGTTCGCGAGATGTCCGATGTCCGAGAGAGTCCGAGAAGTCCGATAGAAACTGAACGGTTTGCGAGCCGCTCAGTCTCTCTCGTTCATCTGCTCTCTCGTTTGTGAGCCGCTCAGTCTCTCTCGTTCATCTGCTCTCTCGTTCGCGAGCCGCTCAGTCGGATCAGCGGTTCTCGTCCGGTGAACGAGAGAGACTACTTCCGCTTACCCGCAGGATCAAGGAGCCATATTGGATTATGAAAAAGGCCAATGTAATAATGTAGTGATCTATTACATTCTATATACATTGACAACAGTTTTTGTAATGTTTAAGATGTTGTTTGATAAATTAACTGGTGATTGTTTAACTAAATTAACTGGTGATTTTTAAAATAAATTATTTTTTTTCTGGCGCTGCTATAACCGCTGCTGAATCGATTCAGTCGCGTGTGCGAGTCGAATCAACTCACTCACTTAACTGATTCGGTTCTTTTGAACGTTTCGTTCGCGAATCGGCCATCACTAGTTGGGAGAGGAGAGGACACTGTGAGCGAGGGCGCAGGTGCTTGCCAGCGCATAGAGCAGAGCTTGAGCGAGCGTACAAGCGCACAGAACAGATTTTTGTTTGCTCAGATTAATATTTTCTCTTCAAAATATAATTGACGTGCTTGCGAAAGTCCCACTGCGCGCTCAGGAAAGTCCCACTGCGCGCTCGGCAATGTGGCACAAAAATAACGCCATACTGAAGCAGCTGTCGGACATGGCGTGTCTTTTCCTCGGTAACCCGATCGATATTCAAGCGGAAGTAATTCGCATAGCCTTACGTCGGGAGAGGATTTTGAGACCCCGATTAGATGTTCTATGTCCAGGATGGAAGAGCTGTCCGAGATATAATATGCCGTTTACACTTCATGGATTAAGCTACCACCACCCCGAGCAGTCAAATAAAGACACATCATTCACATTTAATTTGGTCTTCTTTATTTCCTACAAATACAAAAGCAACAGTTAGTATTTTTATATAGTTCCAACAACACATTTCACCTGTGACCATGCACCCACCCCTAACCAGTAATTAAATGTCTAGATCTGCCTTTCTAATTTGCTGCCCCAAGTACACCATTTCTTGGTCGGTTTTTGCCATCTTATTGATGAGATGCATTTTATACAGCTCCTTAAACTGGTAAACGTGTCTTCATCATCATCAATATGATTCAAACCAAAGTGGGGTACAATCATGAGCCTATAGGCCTAAGCAAAATATGCCTTACCTGTTTGAAGTATGTTTTTATATTTCATTTTCAGCTGCTGCCAAGTGCGCTTTGCGCCCGCCCCTGTTGTTTTGCTTGCTGTGTTTATTTCCATAACCTAGAATGCAAACAATGGAAGCAAGTCTCCGGTGGGCGAGAGGAAGGCTTGTTGTTAACTGACCACTTGTTGGGTCTCATCAATGAATTTCGTCAGGAGATTGGGGAAGAGCAACGTAAATTCCCTCAATTTGACCAATAGATGAAGCCAAATAATTTATTAATCAGTGTTGTAGTACTCGAGATCGGTCTTCTCGAGACCACTTTTTTGAAGGTCTCGTCTCAGAATCGACCGCATTTTTACTCGGTCTTGTCTCGGTCTCAGACAAAGAGGACTCAGGATTTTATTTCAGGACCGGTCAAGACCACAACTGCGGGGATATCACTAAATTGCTTGCGTATTGTCTGATTTATTTGTTAACATCAGCATAATGTCAGCTCCGACATAAACGCTACACGCCGCGGTACCGCTCCCTCACTTGGGCGAGAGAGCTAGAGATCTGACAGTAGAGAGCGGAGACCGAGTAATGGGCTGCTTTGCCTGCCCATAAGTGTAACAGAGAGAAAAATGACTTACCTTATTTTTCTATTATATTTCTTTTTATTTACATATTTTATTTCCAAAGTCCGTTTTTCTTTCATTTATGTATTTTATTTTACCAAAATCCCTCACTTTGTTTTTATTATAAACGAGTGTTATTATTTTGTTTTCTGGCGCCATCCGGTGACGTAGGGTATTTCCGCTCTCTCGTGACTCCTGTCAGTTTACATTGATCTGACGAGAGGTGAGTTACGTTTGTGTGGGCAGCGTCACTGAGATTATATGGTTCATGAAATAAAATGTGCTTGAGTGTATAATGTTTGAATATTTTATTGAAAAGATGTAGTGGGTTGATGCTACAATTATTTAGTGTATGTTTCACAGGTTTTTCGCGGAGTTTGACCGAGTTGAGGGGTGTGCATTTTCTTGCATTTTCTTGCATTTTCTTGCTAGTGAAACATGTCATTTTTGCCTGTCGCAGGTTGAATAGAGTGTGTGCCAGATGTGACGAGGACCTTTTTGTTTTTATGTTAAACAAATTTACAGGTATGTGAATGGTTACACAGGCACAGTCATACAGTATAATTGTTATGGTATTTCTTTTGTATTTCTTATTTTTGGTTGTATCCTTGTTTTTGAGGTATATACTGTATGTAATTTTGATACAACCTTTTGTGTATTTTCAATACATTTTATTTGTACACTCCTGGAAGTTTACATTGATCTGACGAGAGGTTGAATAGAGTGTGTGCCAGATGTGACGAGGACCTTTTTGTTTTTATGTTAAACAAATTTACAGAAATAAAAGATCGCCAGAAGTCGTGGTGTATCGTGATCATTCGTGCACCAGAACACAACGCAGTGTGGCTGGTTAGGACCGGCTACATAAGCACACGACAAGTTACTTTTAAGAGTGCTGTTTTTGAGTTTGAATACACAGTTGCAGATCAAATATATAACTTTATCTAGTCAAACCCTAGTGCTTGTGTGTTTTGAGTGTCGTGAGCGCCTCTTTCTCTGGCTCGCTCAGTCATTCAATCTTTCCCACACTGGGTGTTAGAAAAATACACATCTACCCCCTTTCCGTGGAAGTTGAATCACCTTAAAGATGATTATTATTTCAGTGTTATGGTAAGACAATTAACTGGTTGGCCATAAGTTGATTTCAGCTCCTTAGTGTTTGTTTGTATTTGTTTGCTCATAGAAAACAAAGGAAAATTCCCACACATAAAATTCAGCTCTGCAATGCGTTTTGATTATTTTATCAAGACATTTCTCATGGTACACTTATATTTTACAACAATATTCGTCTGATCGGTGTTACTGAACGCTGGTGGCTTGTCATGAAGTAACCTATGTAAACTTTCTAATAACTTTCTTTGTTTTTGTTTTTTCACCACTGCAGTGTCCCAAGGATATCGTGCTCCCCGAATTAGGGGACGGGCTGGACAGCCACGTTGTTTGATCACACAAGAGCAACTCCAGTTTTTATTATCTTTTAATTTCACCGTACAGCAGATTGCAGACATACTGGGTGTCTCAAGACGCACTGTAACGCAACGTCTCAGGTAATTATTGACATATACAATAGCCAATTTATATTTGCCCCTGACAGTTTGGGATGATTATTTCCCCCTGTCCTGAGTAATGAGGCATTAAATAATTTCATTTCATGTTCCATTATCTAGTAGGATAGTGCCTGTTTCTGACCAATTTCTGACCCAGTTTTCAAAATCCAAATATTGTGGCTTTAATTACTGAATTAAGGGTGGATGAATAAATGTTGTAAACTACTTACCATGTGTGTTTAATCATTATTTGAAGAAGCAGCAAATACTGTGTTAACTTTTCACCGGCTAGCAGAACCAGCGGCATCTAGTGGTCAGAAAAAGGTACTATCCTACTAGATACTGGAACATAATGGAACATAAAATGAAATAATTTAATGCCTCATTACTCAGGACAGGGGGGAATAATCATCCCCATATTTTCAGGGAATGTATTAGAAAGGTTGAACAAGCTAAAGGTTGAAGAAGTTTTAGGAAGCTCCAAAATGTAGCTGGAACATAGAGAACTTGTACTACATAGCGGTTGTGGAGGTGGGCCTGCAGTAGGGATTAGGATTGATTTCAAGCATTCATTTGGATTCACCATGTTTGAATCTGCACCTGGGAAAAGTTTGGTACACATCGGATGTTGGAAACAATAGTGACAGAATCTGATCTGAATCCTACCCAGTGAACATGGCAGATTTGGATGCCATTAATTAGCATTTTATTCAAAGATGTAATGATATTCCTATGAAATAAAGTTACTGGGATGCTTATCTAACCCGTTTCTACCTATTCCTACCTGTATTATAAGGATCTGAGACGTATGGTGTCATTCTGTTACAAATTACCATTCCAACATGTCAAATGCGATGATCCTTACATAAACTAATGTCCCCACCTATAAATAACAGTAGGTGAAACCTGGTTTCCTACATAACACAAACTTACTTAATTGGCTTAATTGCAGTAGTAGAACAGTCAGATTTAATTTAACCTCTGAGTTGTGAATAGTTTTACAGAGCCATTAGTTAATGTCAAAATGAGCTAACTAATTTGCTCTGTCCTTTTTTATTTATTTATTTATTTAAATTACAGGCTGTTTAATATCTCCATATGTGGTCGCTACTAAAACATGACCGATGCAGAGTTGGATGATACAAGGTACAAGGAAATGACAAACTTGGCCCAGGCGCTGTGCGTGCACGTCTTTTTGGAGAGGGCTTCGTTGTGCAAAGGAGTCGTGTTCGACGAAGTCTGCTCAGGACCAACCCAGAAGGGGCTGCTCTTAGAGCTATGTCTCACAGACTGCACAGGCGTACACACAGAGTGGCTGGGCCAAACTCATTGTGGCATCTGGATGGAAACCACAAGCTCATCAGGTCAGTAACTATACCCTATGTGTAATAAAAGCGCTGTGCAAATGTATTTGCCCCCTTCCTGATTTATTTTATTGTTACATAGTAGTCTTTCTAAATAATTTCAAACCCTTAGACTGGAGGTAATATTAGACAAAGACTACCCTAACACAACATAATATACGTCTTTTGAATTATTATTTTATCTATTTAATGAAACAAGTGAAGACACAGTCATATCACCCATGTAAAAAAGTATATGGTTGTGGTTGTTGCTGATAAAAGTGGTGCATCAAGTTATTTAGTTAAGGGGGCAAATACTTATTTGTGTGAAATAACCAGTTCTCATGTATATACATTTACCGCTGTTTACTGTACAGTTTACACATCTTACTATTACTCGCCTGGCTACCACAGTTGTCACCTGTCTAGCATAGCAATTTAATTTTATTATATTGTATTTTAGATTTTATTATACTCTATTCCTATATTGTAGCTGCTGCACTATTCTATGTCTTAGATTCTTTGTCTTAGATTATAATCAGAATTTTTTGTTTCCACTTGTGACTTTCTTTATACATCTTTTTTATACATATATGTAAGAACACTGTTGGAGGTAGCCTGAGACTTGCCAACGACTGAGTCCTGTAATTGTAATTGTAAAGAACTTGTAAACCTTGCATGTCAACAAACTAAAATTTCTAGTCTATTCTGAGCTATGACATTGTCATTCATGTTATGCAACTTGTGTAGTTATTGATAAGGATGCTAGACAATGAGTGTTACAATTACATAATGATTTAAAACGTATGGATCAACATTTTGCTATTTCTTTTCAAGGTGGAGAATCGTTATACATGGAGGAATCGATGGATTCAGTCGACTGATCGTGTGGAATGGAATATTGGACTGCAACAATGAAACTCTTGGTCAACCAGTGGAACCACCATGGGCTCAGGACTGCACGGTACATGTCCCCGTATCAAATGTTGTGCGGTCTACAGTCACAAAATCTCACGGGTGTTCAAGGGGTTTTCGGTGCAGATGAGCAGCCAGCAGAGGGACTACAGAGACTACCAGCACCTGCTTTCAACTGGCCAGAGAGGGTTGATGTTCCCTCCATTCAGTTTGTTCTTGAGCCTGGTCGCCTTCAAGAACTCCAGCAACGAGTCAACCCTTTGGCGGGTTCAAGAGACAGGATTGGAGTCGATCTGCTGGAGGAAGTGCTGAGCTTTCTCTCATCTTAAGCTGAACCAAAGCTAGGAGTCCATTTTCAGTCCATCAAACATTAAGAGATTAACGACAAGATCATTGACTTTTCCCCGGAAAGACGGGTCCAACTGTACAGTAGTCTTAGGCTGTAAGACTAAATCCATCCTCCATACTCAAATCTGTAGCAAAGTAGCAAATGGGACTATATATTGTATCTCGTTGTGCATCCCTGTGTTGTAGAATGACAATAAATGAACCTTGTACCTTGTATAGGACTATGGTCCTTAATGTGTACTTCCAAGTTGGACTCATGCTGTTACAAAGAGGTTCTTCATGATATAGAAGCAACACTGACAAAGCACACAGACATTGGTATTATCACATATTCTTTATTGTTCATTTCATACATACACTCATACAACTGGACATTAAAAACCATTAAAACCCAACTGAACTGATAAGACTCCGGAAGCTTTTTCAATATGATACATATTTTTACAATATGTGCGCAAACTAAGACCCTAAAAGGTTAGGTCAGAGTCAGAGTTTTTTTTAATGTTCATAAATGTTGTCTTTCCCTCTACTAGCCACTGACAAATTTCACCTCCTCATATCAGTCGCTGGACTGAAACTTCCCAGACAGCACAGCGATGTAGCGCCGACGTAATGATATGTGAATCAGTCTTGCCATAACAAATCTAGCGATTAAACAAAGTAGTTGAAGTCCTCACACATAACCCTTTTTAATTTCTGTTACATAAGAATAACTCTTGTCTCACCTTGGAAGTGGTCTTGGGATTGATTCAGGCCTGTAAGGGCAAAAATGATATGTAACTCAGTCTTTCCATAACAAGGCACATTGATTACACAAAACTGAATTTCAACTACATATGGATAATAAACTTCTGTTGGTAGGTTTCTCAGGGTGGACTCTAGCCTGCAGAATTGATATGTCATTCAGTATTGCTATAACAACTTTGTATCATTGATGTAATGGACAATGTGCACACCAAAGACCCTGTATGACACGGTACAGCCATTAAAACACTATCATCTGTAACATGTGAATTCTTTACACATAAGAACTTATTATCTGCTACGTATAGATCAGTGATCCTCAAATCCGGGCCTTGGGGTCTAGAGTACTGCTGGTTTTCTAATCTGCCAGGTAGTTTCCATTCTAGCTGTCTAATCAGGGATTGATTAAGACCTGGGATGCCAGGTGAATGCACTTAACTTCCTGGTAGGAGAGAAAACCAGCAGCAGTCTGTGGACCCACGAAACCCGGATTTGAGGAACTCTGGTATAGATCATGTGTCTTATTTTTGTAGGTCTCACGGAATAGACCAAAAATGTCATGCATTATTGCCATAACAGATCTGTATTATTTGACATGATGGGTACATTATTTACATTTTTGCACTTAAACTGATACATATGCAGAGTTGGAATATTGACATAAGCCACAGGTTAAGTGCTGGTAAATATGGGCTTTTGGTGATGCATTTTTCTGTATTGCTAGCCACATTTCCCCGGAAAAAAACTTTCATTTGAAAGCTTTTTTTAATTTCCTGAAAATCACTGTGGTTTGCTTGTACATCTGTCCAGTAAGTATTTTAATCCAGCCACTATGACTGCTGGAGTAGAGCAGTGGCTTTCAAAATAGAGAACCCCCAGGGATCATTGAGGGGCTTTGAGAAGGTCCTCAACAACATGAGGAATTGTTTAATTTCATTATTATTTAATTCACTAGAAATAATTGTCATGATACAAAAAATGTATATATGATTATTTGAACATGCTTTAATCTTACCATTTTGAATCTGTTATTGTTCAAGTATGACTTATACACGCAAATCAACACATCTTTTAAAGGGTTCTTTGGGCCAAATCACTTAAAATGGGAGTCCACGGCGTCATGAAAATCAGCTTAGGGATCCTGAACATGAAAACCTTCTGCTCTAGTTGTGGATCATGTGTCTTACTTTTGTGGGTTGTCATGAAAACAGCCTGCCTCTTTCTGGGTAGAGTTGAACCTGCTAATAGACATAGAAGAGTTGCTCTTAATGCTGTGCTTAGTGGCTCAAGTGCCTCTACTCTAGGTTTCAGCTGCTTCTGTGAAATTGTTATTAAATGCCATGCTGTTATGAGAATTTACAATTAAAAACTCAAAATGTGTAATGATTTGAGTGTACTTAAACCTATAGGTGCTCAGGGTTTCTGCAGGCCTTCCCCTCTTGGTCAGCTGTGCCTTTGATACTAGACTTGGAACTAACCACAGATGAGGAAAATATTGAATTACAAATGACTTTACAAATGACTTGCTTGTTGGTTGTGAGTAGTAATATTTGTACCGCTTCCTGTCAAAATTAAATTTATGACCCCCTGTTGATTGACAGCCTGTCAGTACTTGACAGTTGATTGACAGCCTGTCAAAATTAGATTTATGACCCCCCTGTTGATCGACAGCCTGTCAGTACTTGACAGATGATTGACAGCCTGTCAATATTTGTCAGTTTTGATTGTTGGCCTATCGACCTCCTTTTGATTGACAGTCTGTCAGTAATTTGACAGTTTTGAATGATGACCTGCGTGATGTGTCATGTTGTGACCTTTGAGTGTGTGGGTGGAGGCGTCATTCATTTGTTCTTTTGATCCTGAACGGGGTGTATTGACCAGTGTCAAACGTGGGTCATTGGGGAGCTGTGTGTCACAATGGGCACTATGGACTGTTTTAGTTTTATGATCCTGAACGGGGTGTATTGACCAGTGTCAAACGTGGGTCATTAGGGAGCTGTGTGTCACAATGGGCACTATGGACTGTATTTGTTTTATAATCCTGAACTGACCAGTGTCAAACGCCAGTCATTGGGGAGCTGTGTGTCACAATGGGCACTATGGACTGTATTTGTTTTATAATCCTTAAGGAAGTCTATTGACCAGTGTCAAACGCGGGTCATTGGGGAGCTGTGTGACACAATGTGTACTATGGGACTGTTTTTTTTTTCTGTTTTATGATCCCATTGTTCAGAAGTGTATTGATCTATGACAGACAGGCTTCTTCGCGTGGTGGGATGTCACATGAGCCTGTTTTTTTGTTTTATAATCCTTAAGGAAGTCTATTGATCTATGGCAAAGGTGGTTCTTTGGGTGTTTAACCCTGATTTGTTCTTTACTAAATAATGAAATTGTCCCTATGACTATCAACCTTTATATCACTGTTGATATACGTATTGGGTATAGGAAGGCTATTTGACCATGTTATAAAGACGTGATAATTATGTGTGTTTTAAACATTAGGACATCTAAATTAGACTAATATATAGAGCAGGGTTATATTTCAGCTAGACGCAACCGACAACATAAGGGTCTAATGTGAAAGGATAGCTACATTAAACAAGGTTTTGGAGTTTTTATAATAATGATTTTGTCACATATGTACACACACACACACACACACTCCGGCGATACGGCCGGACGTCAGAGCGAGTGCCTGATGATACCTTAGGACGCACACAGTTAGTTATTGACACTGAGTGAGAGATGTCCATGGGATGGTGGGGCTGTCTCGGTATGATTTTAAATTATTTAATGCTCCTATTGACGAGAAGCTATTTCTGAGTGATAAATGAAGTGTATTTGTCCTGAACAAATCGCGACGCTCGGTGCATCTAAGTCTGGATTGTGCGCAAGTCTGTGGGGGAGATGACAATCATTTGGTTTTACGATCGTAAATGAGGCTTATTGTCCAGATCAAACGTGACATTTTGGGGCGCTCCTAAGACTGAGGTGTGCGCAAGGCTGTGGGCGAGACGACAATCATTTGGTTTTACGATAGTAATTGAGGTTTATTGCCCAGATCACACGTTGTTACGATCGTGTACAGGACCCAAGTGCAAAACCACAGACAACAGAGACGAAGTTAGGAACAAAAACCAGGTTTACTTGGGAACAGTACAAAGGGTGGCAAGGTAGGGATGGCAAAGGGAAGACGTGCTGGTGCAGGAGCGGGATGAACAGAGTTGGGAGACAGGCAGACAGGCGACAGGCAGGGAACCGGGAGACAGACAGGCAGGCAGGGTAGACAGGCGGTGGTAAGGTCGGCAGGCGGGGGGTCAGGGAAGGAGACTGGATCTGGGTATAAGACAATCAGGGTTAGTAAAGGCGAAAGAGGAACTCAGACTATTCTGCACCGCGGCCGAGAACAAGACTGCCGGGGCAGTATAAACAACGATCTGGCGATGAGTGGATGGAAAGCCGGGGTTCTTATGCTGGTGGTGATGAGATGATGGATAGCAGGTGTGCGGGGTAGAGCAGGTGAGCGGGAGGTGGTGATGATGCAGGGAGGAGCCGGAGTCTGGAGCCACGCCCGCCAACACACACACACACACACACACACACACACACACAGACAGACAGGTAGAGACTGCTAGGAGGCAGAAGTGGAGGGCGTGACACACGTGACATTTTGGAGCGCTAAAGTTTGAATTGTGCGCAAGTCTGAATTGTGAGAGTCGTCTTTGGGGATATAAGGTGTACGGAGCCGATGTATTTTGACCAGCCGTAGCGTATCCTCGTTGCATAGACGCTGCACGGCCACATTTTTCACAAGACAGGCTTCAACGCTGCAGAATCGACCTAACTTACACAAGATGTTTGTTTACTGTAAGTATTCTATTTAACTGTCATATTCTATTCAAACGCTAACCCATAGGTGGATGAAAACTAATACGATATGTTTTTCTTTTTGATTTGGTGAAGATTAGGGGGAAAAGCAACACAATTGAGGATTTTACAGAGGCCTCTACAAGCCACGGTAAGTTTGTTACATTCTATGCAGGTGTCTTATTAGATTGAGTTGCATTACCATGCCTTTAAAACTATGTATCACATATAAATGGATTGTCTATGTTTTGTATCTATTTCTCTCTAGAATCACAAAATATATTAGATCGGACCAGGAACAGAAATTCTGATACCTGTGCGGGTACCGGTCAGACACGTACGGACAAAGAAAATAAACACCCTAACAAAAGTAGGTTTTTATTCTACATTTGGGCGCATATTTTTAAAACCAGGTTCTTTCTAATGAGTTGAACTTTCTAATGAGTTGTACATTTCATTTGCTCCTGCATTTTCTTAGGTCTTCTAGGAAAAAAACGCGCACCACTTAAAAAACGGTTTCCTCAAAACACTAGTAAGTATTTGATATAAATCAAAATTGAAATGAAAAAATAAAACAGCAAATCGTTTTTTTTCTTTTGTTTTTTTACGCCTCGCCTTTTTTTACATCAAGGCGAGGCGTTAAACAAGCTTGAACAATATGTGAATAACGTTTCAAAGTTGTCTGTTGAGGGAGAACCTGAGACACAGGAGCCAAAGGCAAAACGCACAAGATCTGAAAACGGTATAGTATTAGCATCTGATGTTTAAAACTATATTGTCCCTTTTATAATAATCACCGACTAATGGACTATACCATCTAATGTGTCTTGTTTTTTAGTAAGCGGTGAGGAGGAGACGAGCGCATCCGCGGGGATAGTTTTAAATCTCCAGTCGGACAGCTGGACTGATGAAGACATTGCATGCTGGGATCGCTCTGACTTTGGGCTGACACAGACGTGCAGCGAAGAAAATTCCGTCCAAGACCTGGAAAACATTACCATACCGACACCATCATCATCTGCAAGGGTGAGCGATCGAGATGTCGTTGTGTTGGTCAAATCCATGACTCAAAGCATAGATGCATCAGCCAAATCTATTTTAAAAAATAATGATGATTTTATGAGACAACGCAACGAGTTTTCCCAAAAATTTGATAGCATAGAACAGGGGTGTCAAACCATGTGCCATGGAGGGCCGAGAGTATGCAGGTTTTCGTTCCAACCCAAGAATACAGCAGGTGATTTCACTGATTACCACACCTTCAACCAGAGAGGAGGGACTAATCAGTGAAATCACCTGGTGTAGTGTTAGGTTGGAATGAAAACCTGCATACTCTCGGCCCTCCATGGCACACGGTTTGACATCCCTGGCATTGAACAAGCCATTAAGAGGCAAAACTCGCTGATACACGCATCACACACAGAGCTTCTTGCCGAGATAAGAGCTCTTCGACAAATTAGGAGATTTTAGTAGTGCATATACCAACAGTGTGTCATCAGTGCTTTTATGGGTTTATGTTTTGTTGGAGAGTACTTTAATTGCAAATGTATTTATTTATTTATTTATTTTTTGCTGTTGTAAATCATGAAAAGATCGTACAAATCAGTGAACGGTCGTAGAAATGCAGAGAGAAGCCAGTATGACTTATCCACTAATGATGATGATGATGATGGCGAGGAGCAAGACTGTGGTCTTCAGGCTAGAAACCGGTTTGAGGATGGCAGTGTAGATGATGCCTTGCCGCAAGACTTTGATGAATTAGACACAGCCACACAATGTAGCTTGTTGATAAAGTTGGTGCAGTATCGGACTAAAAAGTATAGTGAGATGTTTGATACAACCAACCTTTACAGCAAAGAACATGGAACAGGGCTTGATTTTGATGATGAGGAGGAGGAGGACGATGAGCAGTTATCAGCTGAGAGCATGGACTATTGTACAGTACACACCCCGAATCAGTCAGGACATGTTTTTGAGCATAATAGCTTATCCGGCCAAACACCGACTGTGGCTCAAGAGATGACAGGGGGGAGTGGACCTTTTCAAACACGAAATATCCCACGGTTTAATGCTGTGGACGTTAGACAGCCGATAGATTTGAGAAGCATATCTCTTGATAATTTAGAAGAAGTTCCAAATCTGATGAGACACAAGCTAACGGATGTGATAACGCATTGTACAGAGAATGCTCCTGCAGACAGTCTGTTAAATGTAGTATTGCGTGGTCCCTCTCTCGCTAGCGATGTTCAAACTGTTTTAAAATCTGACGATGACTATAATGCAGACTTGTTTTTAGAGCAGATAGCACAGGTGATGCAGAGTAATGACACATCCATGACAGATGACGAATTAGAATTTGTCGTTACAGTCGCCCAGAACAAAAGTGGTGGAGGATATCGTTTGAAATTAGGGGCCATACCTTATGATGAGATAATACGTAAGAAAAGACCTTGTCTTTACACCCCTCAAAACATAGGTAACAATCTGTGCTTCTTCACGTGTATTGCTCACCATCTAAGCTCAATGCGTGCAATACAAGCGAACGATATCATTACAGAAATAATGTACGAAGAGTTAGGGTTTGTGGCTAGTACAAATGACCGTGAGGAGATGGCTTATGCAGAGAAAATGCACAGAGAGTTGGGGTATACACCTGATCACAAGATTGGCTTTTCTGATGTCTCTAGATTCGAGAGGCATCTGAATGTGAAAATTCTAATATTCCACCACGTCCAATCAAGCAAAAAGCTGGAGTTGTATCAAACGAGCGACACGCCCCACCCAGACACTATATGGTTGTATCTACATGATGAACACTACCACCTTATTGTGAATAAGACACGATTTTTCGCTGCAAAGCATCTCTGTGAATACTGTTACAAACCATGCAATTCAGTACTGGATCACAAATGTAAATTCCACTGTAACGTATGTCTAACAGGCTGTTACACACATCCAGGTCCAACGATAAAATGTGACCAGTGTAGCCGTATATGTAGATCAGAGCACTGTTATAAAACACATTGTCAATTTTCACAAACACATGGATTTACACCATGTAAACGTTCAAAATATTGCGACTTGTGCGGTAGATTATATTTTGTACCGAAAAACCCCAAAAAGGCCGCCAACCGTAGCGATATACCGTTCCACACATGCTCAGAGAGAAAGTGTAGACACTGCGGAGCACCCGTCATCGACGACCTTCACACATGCTACATCCAGCCTATCCCAGAGGAACGTCTAAAAACAAAATAAATCTTCTATGATTTTGAGACTCGCAATCATGACGGGAGACACGAGGCAGATTTTGCAGCTGCAATAACATTTAATGACAAGCCATGGTGGGCCACCGGTCTCGATTGTGTCCAAAAGTTTGTCAGACAGTATAGATGTGAACGGTACAAAAACTACACATTTGTAGCACACAATGCCTCAGGATTCGACAACTACATTATGATGGAGTATTTTACAAGACAGGGCATTACACCTAAACTGGTCATGCGTGGAAGTAGGGTGATTCTGATGTACGACGATGCATTCAAACAGCGTTGGGTAGATTCTTTTAGCTTTCTCCCTCTGCGATTGTCAAAAACACCTGCAGCGCTTGGTTTTGACGATGTAGAAAAGGGGTATTTTCCCCACACGTTTAATACAAGAGCGAATTAATCCTACATAGGCCCTTACCCAGACCCATCCTATTATGGATACGAGAAGATGTCCGAGGGTGACAAAGGCACATTCATTACCTGGTATAACACCGTCCGTCATGAGGTGTTTGATTTCCAGAAAGAACTTGAGCGCTATGGTGTCAATGATGTTGTTGTTTTCCGAAAGGCGTGTATGGTCTTTCGTGAAACAGTCATTCGTTGTTTGGGTATAGATCCACTCAGTCACACAACACTGGCATCATACTGTATGGCCATCTACAAAACAATTTTTTTACCGGAAGACACGTTAGCTCTCACATACGAGGGAGCATATGTCGCACAGCACAAGACCTATTCGAATGTCTCCATCCAGTGGCTTGAGTTTTTAGCAAACCATCACGGTATAGAGATTCAACACGCTCTCAATGCTGGAGAAAAGCAGTTTGGTCCTTTCTTTACAGACGGATATGACCCAAACACGCATACGGCCTACGAATTTGCAGGCTGTTTTTATCACGGATGTGATCTTTGCTACAATCCGGCCCATAAAAATCCTGTCACTTGGATCGAATTTGGTCACATGAAAAGAGAGTTTAGTGATAAAATCTCAGTCCTCAAAAAAGACTATGGTCTCTGCGTGGTAGTTATCTGGCAGTGTGAATGGGAGAAACAGAAAAAGACAGACAGAGGTTTATGGAAACCTACAAGGCTTAACCCACGAGATGCTCTATATGGCGGTCGAACAAATGCCTATAAACTACTACACAACACACAACCCAATGAAAAAATCAGGTACTACGACTTCACATCTCTCTACCCCACAGTGCAGTCTCGCAAGCCATATCCTCTAGTAGGCTTTTCACACTTGAATATGTTAGCCCAGGGTTAACTTTAACCCTGGGTTATAATAGCCCTGGGTTTACTTATCTCACCTTTCACACTAGTTTTCTTTAACCCTGGGCTAACAATTGACCCCGGGTATTCAGTGTTCAGGATTTCACACTGTAAGCTTGTAGACCCCGGGTTAACGTTTAATGCTAATGTGTAACTTGCTGTTACATTCTAACCCCACAACGTTTCACACTATTGTTCTTAGCACCGCGTTTCAGGGATAGCACCACAAAAGCGGTGCTAACCCTGCTTCGTAGCAGGGTTTGTTAACCCAGGGTTAAAAGCGGTGTTAACCCTCTTTCAAAAATGCAAGTGTGAAACGCTGCTTAGCCCAGGGTTAAATGCGTCCTTAACCCAGGGTTAAAAAAGACGTTAGCCCGGGGTTAAGTGTAGTGTGAAAAGCATATTAGACATCCACAGATTATCTTTAGAGATTTTGAGTCTATCGATAAGTATTTTGGTTTTGTCAAGTGTTCTGTACTACCCCCAAGAGGTCTGTATCACCCTGTGCTCCTATACAGATGTCATGGAAAAGTGATGTTCCCGCTGTGTCAGACATGTGCGCAGGAGCTTAACCAGACATCTGAATGCTGGCACAGTAGTGAAGAGAGAACGCTCTCAGGCACATGGGTGTCATTCGAGCTGCAAAAAGCTCTTGAAAAAGGATACAAAATAACAACGATTGACGAGATATGGCATTTCCCACAACAGTCAGACACTCTGTTTAAAGAATATGTGAAAACCTTTTTAAAGTGTAAGCAGGAGGCTTCAGGATACCCCAGCCATATAGACAATGTGCAGGCACAACAGCAGTATGTACAGGATTACTACGACAGAGGGTATACAACTAGATCCTCAAATAATCTGTGTTAATAAAGCGGTCAGAAGCTGTAACAAGCTAATTTTGAACAGCTTGTGGGGACGATTTTCTCTACGTACTGACCTAGCTAAAACCGAACTAGTAACTGACTCTGAACGATTCGTACAGTTCATGTTTAGCGACATATATGATGTACGTCAGTTTTGCTTCATCTCTGACACTGTGGCTCTGGTACCGTGGCGCTACAAAACTAGCAAAGCCTCTAGAGCTAGAAATGTTAATGTGTTTGTAGGGGCAATGACCACCGCCCATGCTAGACTCATGCTGTATGAGCTTTTGGACAAATTACAAGAGAGGGTCTTATACTGTGACACCGATAGTATAATCTTTGTGTCTCGTGATGGGGAATGGATTCCACCATTGGGATCGTATTTGGGAGATTTGACAGATGAGATCAATGACGGGGAAATCTGTGGCTCCGAGCAGGAAGATTATATTACCGATTACGTGTCATCAGGTCCTAAATGCTACGCCTACTGCACGCGTCAAAACAGAGTCATGGTAAAATGTAAGGGTGTCACTCTAAACACTAAAAACACAGCAGTTGTCACGCGCCAGACACTATGCAGACTGGTTGAAAACTTTGTGGCTAATCAGGCTATAGGGGAGGTAATAACTACAGAGATAGAGACGATCCAGCGAGATAAAAGAAAGCTACAGCTTAAAAACGCTACAGTAGTGAAATGGCTGCAGATGGTTTACAACAAGCGCAGGGCTTTTCCTGATTATACCACACTACTATATGGATACTAGAGTTATGTCTAGAGAGGTAGAGAGGTTTGATCATCGGCTACAGCATCCATTCAGTTTGGTTGTGGCAGGTCCTTCAAATAGTGGGAAAACATACTTTGTCAAGACTGTTGTTGAAAATGCAGAGAAACTCATTTCTGACAAGATTGACAATATTGTTTACATTTATTCATGTTGGCAGCCTCTGTACGATAATCTGTTGAAAATAAGGGACATAAACTTTGTGGAAGGCATACCAGCGTCTCTGCGACGACTCTCTCCTACCACCGCAAAAAAATAATTTGCTCATTATTCATGACTTGATGAATGATGCTAGCGGTAATTTGGAAGTCCAGAATGTTTTTACAAAGTATGTACACCATAGAAACCTCAGCTGTATGTATCTAGTGCAGAACTTATTTATTCAGGGGAAAGCCAGTAGGACAATTAGCTTAAATACCAACTATCTTGTCTTATTTAAAAATCCTAGAGACAAATATCAGATCTGTCTACAGGCCAGACAAATGTTTCCGTATAAGACAAAGTATTTCTTAGAGGCATTTAATGACGCAACAAGCATCCCATACGGATACCTTCTTGTTGACTTTAAAGCCAAGACTTCTGATTCTCTAAGACTCAGAACGGATTTGTTGTCAGACCACCCGGTTGTCTACGTGCCAAAAAACAAGTGATCCGTCAAAAATGTCATCACGCATTCTTAAAAACAGAGACTGGTTAAAGTTATTATATAAGGCTCCGCCTGCTATGAGGAAAGTTATTCTGACTACTGCCAGCGACGATTTTATCAACACACTTGTCACGGCTCCAGCCCCGACCCCAGGGTTCCCCTATGTTTTTACCTCCCCTGTCTGTCTCTATGTCTGTCTCTGTGTGTGTGTGTGTGTGTGTGTGTGTGGTGTGTGTGTGTGTGTGTGGCATGGGTGTGGCTTCCTCTCCCGGCCCTGCCTCTCCTCCACACCTGCCTTCTATCAAGCCATCAGCCCTGCAGTACTTAAACCCCGGCTCTTCAACCACTCTTCGCCAGGTTGTTCCGCCAACAACAACTGGTAGGCACTCTCTCGGCCGCTCTTGATCATTAGCAGAGTTTATCTTCCTTGTGTGCCTTCGGGTTGTCCTAATTGTTTGTTCTTGTCTTCAGTGATCCCTTGTGTGCCTCCTTCCTCGTGTCTCCCCACTGAAACCCACCAGCTTGCTGGTCTCCCTCGTTCCTGCCTCACCTGCTTGCCCCAGCTCCTGTCTGCTCCCCTCGCTCCTGCCTCATCTGCTTACCCCAGCTCCATCCAGCCCAGCCACTGCACCCCCCACCTTCCCATCACCTGCTTCCTCAATAAATCCTCTTTTTCATACTCCCTAGTCGTGGTCTGCATCTTGGGTCCAGATTTAACCTCAATCCTGACAACACTATGCGAAATAGCCTTAAATGTGCTACAAGGGGCTATACCTTTGACAGAGACACAGTATCAACGGTTGAAAAAACAAAAGAACGGACTCAGGCTGCTGGCCGATAAGGTTCAAATTTTAAGAAAGAAGAGGTTGATTAAGCAGACTGGAGGCGGTTTTCTTTTGCCGTTGTTAGGTGCCGCATTACCCTTTACCCTTTATACCAGTCTTATTTCAAGAGGTTGATGATATTGTCGACAGCATGGAACATCCCCAAAAAATGTATCTGGTGCCACAACATCAGCTCGATGCATTAAGACAACCCAGTGCTCGCGAATCTATTAGACAGACTGCCGAAAACGAACTGGATAAGGATATACTGAATGTCTTGGGGCTACCAACACTGACTTGCATGAAAAAGCAAAGAAATATGTTTGTGTTCTACAGCGTTTCTTGACCATGGTTAGACAGGGTGGCCAAGAAAAAGGATTTTTGACACTCAATCTTCATCATGATGATGTGGTTGATGTGGAGATGAAAGATAGTACTGTCGATGACAAAAAAGATGACGTTGTTGAGGAGGTTCTAAAACACATACCTCAAAAGAGCAGGGGAAATGTAACACATCTCGTGGCTTCAATGCAGAAATCCAAAGCTGTTGTAGCATGGACAGGCCAGGGTGAACTTATTGTTAATGGGAATGTGATAAGAGGGTCACACATTTATGATTTGTTGAAGAATGTCACAGCTCCCTACAATGTTAACGATTCTTCCAGACCTTTAGGATGGCGCGAGTTTTTAAAAGCTCTAGCTGATCTAAATGTGCCTCTAACCTCTATACCCAACACACGGGTCAAGCAGCTTATTACAGGATATAAGACTATGCCTGTTTCTACTAGCGATAATGAGTCTCCAGCCTCTTCTTCTCGGGGTAATCAAAGTATTCGTGATACAGCTACATCTGGATCTACTAGACTCATGTTAAGAGATTGGGTAACCTACTGATTTATTTCTTTGTATTTGTTTTATTTGCTTTGTTCAAATGTTTTTTCTTTTCCATCTTTTGTATTATTTTTGTATATTATCTGTATTGAATGAATTATAATGTTTTTTTGTATTTTGTATTGCTTATAAAAAAATCTTGCATATTAAATAAATACACTCATGCGAAAACATATTTTGACTTGGGTCATTTTACTCATCACATACATAATCATGACTTGAAACAAAATTACAATCTAGCACATACACTCTGTATACAGGTAAAATCGTAATGGCTACACATTGGGATGTATCCGGTTAACAAATTTACAGACCATTGAATCGTTACAGACAAGATTATCACTATACTTTTTTAATACATTTTGGTAGGACACGCCCTTCTGTATATTAAATAAGAAAAACACACAATGTTGTCCGCATGTGGTAGCCAGATTGTCTTGTACTTGGCGTGTAGAATAAAACACATCGTCGCAGTTCTGGTTAAGAAAACTGTATATGGGGTCCGAGAATGCCATGGGTGTATTTCCAAACGAATCAAAAAAGTAAGCCTCTCTACGGGCTGTGATGTATATGGCCAACCAATGCGTACCGGGTAAACGTGCCGGGTCTGTGTTGACTATCAGCAGGGCGGGCACTCTTTCAATATCGTAGGGAATCTGATCACAGGCAAACACTCCCAAAAAAGAAGCCCTTTTGGCGAATTTTTCAATAACCGATGTCAGCTCTAGGGTATTCATCATACGGTTGTGACTTAGTAGTGATCCAATAGTACTTGTCTGCGATTGGATATTTCGATAATAGAGTCATAAACAGCATAGCAGATTAGGTTGACGGTTCTAGCCAGAGCTGTTCTGAACCTTGCCTCTAGCCGTACATTTCCTGTTCTGATCAGTGAAACGTGTTGTCCACAACCCTCGTCAGGCTCCAGATTAAAACAAAACAATGTATATCCGTCGTCAAAATCATCATGATCGATGGCTAGACCTCGGTCTTTCAGCTGTCGCCCTGTTGCCTGAATTAATTGAAAATACTCGCGGACATACTGTCCATTTCTAAAATCTGGTTGGAAAGGTTTTGCCGCATATGTATGCCCGTCGGTATAAATAGCTAGGAACTCTGTATCGTAATGTTGAAATCTGAAGGGGTTGCGACCAGTGTGCCCTGTGAATGCTTCGTTGTCAACAAAACCTATAATGATAAATTTAGGTATCTGACCCAAAAAAAGATTGTCTTGATTACAAACTCTGGTACCGGCCGGTATGGAGTAGTTTTTAAGATAGACACGATCGATTGGGTATTTAGCATTAGTATGGGTCAATGCTTTGGCGTGGGCCAGCTTGATATTAGGTGCTACAGAAACCTTTTTAACATAGACGCTAGCGGACACAATGTTAACACGGTATTGTGTACTACCATGAGACATGATACAAAAATCATCTTTTGATCTAATGAATTTCATTTTAAGATCAACGCCGTTCAACGCCGCAATCAGTTCTACGACATGACTGTGAGCCGTATGTCGAGCTCTCTCTTTTAGCCCTTCATTTTCTCCTGAAGGTGATGAATCGTCCATGTAGCCGGCACTATCTTTAATAAAAAGTCTGCATGCAAATTGGGACTCCAAAGCTTCCGTTCCATAGTTTAGCAAACATTCTAGTATGCCTCTATACGGGTAGGTATTTGAAGACTGCGTAATCAATCTATCCGCCAGTGTAATATCGACCTGGGAGAATAGTGTACAGCCTGGGTAATTGATCAGCCCTACTTCATCCAATGCTCCTATATCTGTACCATCAGCTTTCGTGATTTTAACACGTAGAAACACAAAAGTGTTGTTTAAATCGATATAGTCTTCGCTGCTTGCCGATATGTACAACTCCAAAGGTCCCGTGTCCGTGATGGCCGACAGAGGCGGTATCTCTTGATATGTGGATTTTTCTATTGCCATTTGCGTCAACGGTAGAGTAAAGAGGTCCAATTCACTCTTAACACATTCCTCTGACATACTGTGTAGTAAGGCCATTTTGTAATGAAATTAAAATATATCCTTCGCAGTAATCTTACGACCTTTAGGTTTTGATGTTCTTCTTACAGTGACCGACGCTTTATTTGATTTCTTGCGTCTTTCAGCATTATGGGTCCGCAAACGGCTGTGTGGAGGGAATTGAATTGGTCTTTTAACAACGGCAACCATACCCGACCCGTCCTGCTGTTGCATTCTGTGTCTTGTGGCGGCGTTCGTTATATTAGCGACCACATCGCTAGCAATGTTTTTGGCGGCAGATTTTTGATGAGGTTTAGCGATGGTCAGACCTTTTTTGAATAGGGGGAGTGCCATTCTGAATAGACTGCGGAACATGCCGCCAAGCCCTGCTCCATACTGCGTACTGGTTCCGTAATATCCCGGAAGAGCACTTCCAGCTTGATTCAAATAATACGCGGTGTATCTGTCGTCATCATAGCGCGGTCTGGATACCATTTTGTCTGTCTCTAGTCTCTGCATAATAGGTCTAAAGTGTAGTTTGATGATGACTTTTCCGTAGGTGAATGGAATTGGTTGGTTCTGGTCTGTCTTTAGACTGATCTCGATGTCACCGATAGTAGATTTGGAGAGTGGCATGTAGTGTGGCTTGTCAAACATCAGAAT
Source organism: Hoplostethus atlanticus (assembly GCA_034670405.1). NCBI lineage: Eukaryota > Metazoa > Chordata > Actinopteri > Trachichthyiformes > Trachichthyidae > Hoplostethus > Hoplostethus atlanticus. The sequence goes on along the minus strand of JAXDDX010000378.1, from coordinate 63,632 downwards.
GAGGTGTTTCTTACGCGTGTCTGTAATATTAATTCTTCGGAGGAGGGGAACGTGGCTATCTCCAATGATCTGATAGTCAACTATGTCTGTGTAAATAAACATGTTGTAACATCCTCCATGGATATCAGCAGGGTGTTTCGCGTAATAGACTGCGTCAGACGGTTTACCAGGCTTCTGTAACCCAAAGAAAGTAACTCCGGGTGTGAACCCAAGAATATGAGCCAACTGTCCCTGAAATACAATGCCTATATTTTGGTCTCCGGATAGACCCACACGGTTTCTAATGCTGTCATACCGTAGTTGTATTCTAAAGCCTCCACTTTGAGTAATAGCCGAATTTAATTCTTCTAGGATACTGGATATACCGTCATAATGTCCCACTGGTATAGATATAGTGTCTAACCTTTGCATTTTAGTATCGAACATACGCACTTTGGCCTCATGCTCTGAAAAACTGCTCCATCCTTGAGATTTATAGTCTGTGCTAATTTTGTTCTATAATTCCATATCTTATTCTGGGGATAAACTGAAGATGATGCATTACTGGGTAATGTCACAAAAAACCCATCGTTGGCCATATTAGCGGATAGGTGCTTACACCTACTCTGCACAATGTAGAATGATGTTTATGTGTTTAAGCATTGGATATGTGACTCTCTGAAACCCAGGAGTTGAATTTGTCGGGCCATCCTAGCCATTTAACCAACACCATTTTTCTACACCCCTCTTTTTCTAGCCAATATCTTTTCTATCTTAAACACTTTGTTTTTACCGATGATTACTTGTTGCAACTCTTTCTCATAAAAAGTACCCTGTAACACATCTCCTGCGTGGTCTTTTAATATATAGACAGGGGGTCGGCGTGCTAAACGCTGTGTTATTGTAAAATATTCATCTGTAAAAGTCTGTTCATAACCTTTTCGAAAAGCACCACGCAGCTTTGAAATTCTAACGGTGTCGCCCAGATCAAACTTAAATTCAACAGGTGATTCGGGCTTGGTTTTGTATAGATTGTTAAACACATCTTTCTCATTGTCTTGATTCACTTGAGCCGGAGCCATTTTGATCGATCTATGATAAGTGCTGTTGTAGCTCAACACCATATCCTGCAGTTTATCTACATAACGATGTGAATTAACCATCGTTAAATATCTCCACATGCAAGTTTTTAGAGTCCTGTTGAAGCGTTCCACCACACTAGCCTTGGTCTCGATTGATGTTGAGAAATGCTTAATATTATACGTTTCCATCAGACCTTGGAACGACTTATAAAATTCTTTTCCGGCGTCTGTTTGTAGTTTCTTGGGTACACGGCCATGTGTTAGAATGTCACGAAAAGCTTTGGTCACATTATTCCCGGTCTTAGAAGTCAGACAGCGAACCCATGCGTATTTTGAAAAGACGTCAATGACTGTCAAAAGATATCGCACGCCATCGTTTGCATCTGAATACTGGCCCATTTCCACCAAGTCTGCCTGAAACTGTTCCTCTATCCCGTTAACTAGAACCCTATTCCTCTTAAAGTTTTTGAATAGCGGTGCATGTAATGTATAAGCATCTTGTTTAAATAACCATTTCTTTATATCTTGTAGAGGTGGAGCCACGCCGATATTTTCTTTTACAGCCGTGTGTAATTTGCTAATACCGCCAAATGACCCTGGGTTTGTAGGGTCATAATACATTTTTTCTAAGGTACTATCCATGTGTGACGCCGTAAACCACATGAGAAGAGAATGGGAGTCAAACAGTCTTTGTGTTATGGATTGGGTCATTTTATTTTTACATGTTTTGTTTTTGCTCATTCATCAACATACATGTACAAATAGATACATAGACACCCAATCTTATTCACGACATCAATACACCCTACATGATTATTGAAATAAAAATAATATAAATAGATATATGGTTTGTTGTCACAGTCAGCTGTATTCAACGTTTCGTTCATTCAATTCTCTAGAAGGATACCACCCAGCTCTGTACAGCTTCAAAGATGTTAGATTCGTTGGCAGGGGTGATGAGTTTTTCTTTTATCTCAACCAGTTTCTTGTCAATGTCGCTCTCTGCTTGTAGCTCGACAGCCACTGTTTCAGCCACACCAAGAATCTTGTCAGGTGTTGTATATATATTCAGAGTGCGCCCTAAAACTTGTATTAATATTTCTAAGAAAGACTTTGTAAATAGCTTATCACATACTTTGTCAGTAAAGTAATAGGCTGGTACTCCATATAGACAGTTATGCCTCCTTTGGCTAGGGTGGTTTGTTTGACAACCCCAACAGTCTTGCTCCAGCTTTGTATTAAGAAGCTTTTCGATACATATGCATGTATGTAGTGGCCTTTAAAAGATCTATAGCCTCTGAAGGTAGACGCGGGGACAAGTCTTGAGCAGGCCCTCCAACATCTGTCTTCGCTTGACCTGTTTGCTCAGCAACGTTGATCCCGTTCATATCTTCTTCCACTTCTCTGAGGAATGTGAGATTCTGTCGGCCTAGATATTCGCCATGTCCACACAGCCATGATTTATTTTCTTTATCTTCATCATCATATCCACATCTTGCTGTCTCATCTTGCGGCAGTGTCTTGTTGAACAACTGCTTGCAACATATCCACGGGTCATCGCTAGTCAGACGCCGGGGTTTGATTCTTCTGACGGGTGCATTCGGAGCGACCACTGCCACATCATCGTATCGGTTCTCAGGGTCCGGGCTCTGATAGTTCAAGTTACCCGCCGTGGGTTGATCCTCGATGGGTTGTGGGGGTGTTGGAGAGGCGGCCATAGCGGTTGTTATCGGAGCTATTGGTATGGTATGGGGAGTAGAAAGCTTCCAAATGATGACGCCATTAGTCTCCGTCTCCGTATTTAACCTTTTTTTAAATCCCGCCTCTTTTTTTTTTTCTTTTTCTCTTTTTTCTAACCCTAACCCTTCCGGTCGAAAATACGCTTCTGATCAATAGGATCATAAAACAAAAACACTTTCCCATAGCACTTCAGGTGTCACACAACCCCCAATGACACGCGTTTGACACTGGTCAATACACGCCGTTCAGGATCAAAAGAACAAATGAATGACGCCTCCGCCCACACGCTCGGAAATACCTCATCAATATTAAATAATTAAATAATTAAAAGGTCACAACATGACACATCACACAGGTCATCATTCAAAACTGTCAAATTACTGACAGGCTGTCAATCAAAAGGAGGTCGATAGGTCATCAATCAAAACTGTCAAATATTGACAGGCTGTCAATCAACAGGGGGGTCATAAATCTAATTTTGACAGGCTGTCAATCAACTGTCAAGTATTGACAGGTCATAAATCAACAGGGGGTCATAAATTTAATTTTGACAGGAGGCGGTACAAATATTACTACTGTTGTGTTATCAGTGCATGGACAGCATTTTATTTTTGTCATGTCAGTCATGTGGTCTATCTCTCTGTGTGATTGCTCCTTTTATTGTCTGACAAGTCAATATTTTTTTGGCGGGGGGCAATGACCTCTTTATTCATTTTTATTGTATGTGTGTCAAATAACTTGTGGTGGCTGGTGCCAGCCAGCTAGCCAGTCAGGTCTGAGCAGCAGCAGGTTCATACTCCAGTAGAGGTAGTGGGTGGACTGCAGGGTGAGAGAGAGGTGACTGAACCTCATTGTTATAAGGATTAATAACATCCTGATTGATGAGGAATATTTAATCGAAATAATTCTAACTTGTACTAGTAAACGTGCTGTTGATAAACACCAAACTGGCAGATTTGCACTTAGTTTCTAAACAAATACATCTTTCAAGTAAAATAAATAACATCTTATTATATATCTCAGTGCGCTGTGGTGGTCTCTTAACACTCAGGGCTCTATTTTCGTGAATCCAGGTGCAGGAGGAGGCGCTAGCTCGCAGTGCAAGCTCACTTGGGCGTTTTTGGTAATTTTGTGACCAGAGGTGAAGACGCAGCGAGGGTGCAGTGGTGTAAGAGGCTGGATCAAGTGAAATAAATCAGTAGGTGTGGTAGGGGCTGGCATCAGCCTTGACCAATCAAATCGGCTTTAAAAGCTGTGCACTCCCTGATGTACGGATATTTTGGAGAGGCCAGTTAGACAGGATTCCAATGTTCTTGTCCAGGAAGTGCAGTTTGGTGCTGAATGTATGACACCCTGATTATAAACATGCTGCACCCCAAATATGTCCCCACAGATAATCCGCCTCACGTTTCTAGTGAAAGTCCCGGTCACTATGTGTTTCCGATCCGGTCACTGTGTATCCGTGCGTAATTATGCTGATGTGATAGTGTAGAAAACAGTCACAATATAACATACCATGCAGTTAGGTTGTAGAAAAATACTGGCGCGAAAATGGAGCCCTCAATATAAATGTTGTGAAACAGAGCAGTCTCAAAATGAACACCTAAGCCTTCTTTTGAGCCAGAAGAAAACATGCACTGATATCACTACCAGTTAGTTACTCATAGGAGCTTTTGTCAGCAACACAAAAATGTCCACCATAAAGTGTACTTCTTGATCACACATTTTACACATCACAGATTTAAAATAACCTTCCTATACATTTAAAAGAACCTTGTGTGTAGTGCATCTTGAACCCTATCTAGGCAACTGCTTGAGGTTAACTATTGTAATTAATACCACTTACTCTTATTTTTGGACATGGCTTTCAGTTTTGAAGGGGCTGGGGGTGGAGGAGGCGATGGCAAGTGATGGACAAATTGTCATCATCCTCCTCATCATCTTTCCACCAATATGGCCTTTTTCTTTTTCTAGTATATCAACAATGTGAGTACAGAGCAAAATTGCCAACAACATTATAAAATCCATTTTAATTGTATAGCAAATACCCAAATTACAATGCTGTTACATGCCATTATATGCAATTACATGTTGTAATTCAATGGCAGCACATTTCTAGTATGCGTAAAATATTAATTTTGAAATAAATAAACTGACTGAAATAAATCTGAAGTACTGCCACTACTTACCTGTTTATCACATTGGTATCACATTAACAATTATACATGCTTGTATCTGTGTTTGTATGTGTGCCATATGTCAATTGCTAGTTCAATAAGAACATACTCAGATATGTGGACATTTTCGAAATACTAAGTCACACATCTAGGAAACTTATTACTGTCAAATGGAACTCTCCTGTTGGGGACTGTGACCCTGCATCCACCCTGTAAGGTCAACAACACTTTTAAAAGTAAAATTCACAATATACCTAGTCTTCTTCTCTCCCTCCACATCTGAATTTAAATCTGATGTCTCGCATGAATCTCTCCATTTTTTGATGACCTGTCTGTGAGGGAAACAAAGACAAACGTCTTTTTTGCATTTGCAAGTTTTATTTGCTGTGTGACTACCTTAGATGTTGATTAATTAGATTTGTATGGTAATTTGTAGAGCAGAATGAAAGTTCAGGAGAACGAGGTTGAGCATAATGTTGCATTTAATTTGAATAAATTATGCTTATATTAAATATCCTACAAACTGTATATTTTGTTTTTAGATTACCTGATTCGTATAGGACCCGAACCTGATGTTGTGTCCACCCTCTCTCTGGCTGTGGGGCCTCCCTGGCCTTAATGCTCCTGAGGAGCGCTGTCTGGTCCTCATATGGGGGCCACCATGCCAGGCAACCATCCACCCATTCCTTGGCCACCGGACCGGTGGATTTTTTTTTCGACCTGATGGACACCATATTAAAATATGGTGTCCATCAGGTCGACCATGTATGCCTTGTATGCCTTGGCCATGTATGCATGCCACAGACTGTGGTTTTCTCACAAGCTTCTTGAAGTTGTGCAGAAAAGTTTCATATTTGAAACTACTGAAATTATCCAACACCCCATAATTTCTAACATCCTCTGCCAGGTGTATTACATTATGCACATTGTAAGAAATGTACTTTTTCCTATACAGTTCCCCAAAATGCTGCACAAATAAAACCAGAAGTGCATTTGAGTATTCCATGTACTCTTCTGTGAGTCTTGGGTTTGAAAGAATGAGGATCCCCACAAAAAGCAGCAAGAAGTTATGATAAATCGCAGTGTTTACAATGCCTTTCAAAATAATAGGTCCTGTGTATAACAGAAACTGTCTAAATTCTGTAGCCTTCCAGCGGTCCAGTTCTCTTAGTGGGGTATCTGAGAAAACTCAAGAGGGACGTAGCTTGTCATATCTATGAGTCTTTGTGAAAGCCTGGCGACATTGAGAGAAGACAGTCTGCAGGTGAGAGGACCCTTCAGCCACAACATTAACAGTTTCCGCATTACCCCAAGGCAGATGAGATGCATATAGTCTAATGGGAATCCTGACACCATTCCCAGGGATGTCCTTTGGAGGGGAGAAGAGCCAAGATGGTGCTCTTCATTAATCATCTGATGGAAGTCCTCATCAGTCCTCAGAGGGGCACTAGTATCAGGATAAGAAACCCTATTATCGGTGCAAGTCCCCTCCTGTGTGCACTTCCCACAGCCTTTAATGTTTTTGACGAATGCACAAGCTGGTGCATCACACACCATTGAAGACTCTCTAACTGAACAATTTCACTGACAAAGTCCTCCAGAAAATCACTGATGGAGTTTGGTTTTTTGGTACCACAGAACAGCCCTAGAACAACAGGATCACTCTGAAAGTTTTGTACATGTCCAAGAATGGGCCATAATTGGGTGGTTGAACTCCTAAAAAGTGGTAAGCCATCAATATTTGCCTGAAAACTGACATACATATTTTGTTCCAGCTGGGCTTTGTTTGAATGAAGTATTCGTGTAATGGCTTTAAGCACTCCAAAGTACTGATAGTGTCCACCAGCTTTCTCTTGTACACCCACAGAGCGCACAGTACCCAGCAATGTCCTTGAATCTCTCGGTAGAGAGCTGTGATGTGCCGAGAGCAATTTCAGCAGATCATTTAAAGCTGCAAGGGAAATTCGGTGCTCTCCTGCCCAGTTTGCCAAACTGCTTTGCAGCTGGTCACCGTCTTCGCCGTCAGAGGATCCAGAATCATCATCTGAAGCAAATGACTCATGGGCATCAAAGAAGACATCGCTGCTCAGATCAAAGTCTTCGCACCTCAGCTCTTCAATTCCAGGTAATGATTGGCATTCCATGTATATGTCCTCATTGTCGTCAACAATTCTTGAAGAGACTGCCTCGACCAATGAATGAGAATTTTTTCTCCTCTCATCTAAACCGACTAACTCTAAATTTATGTCAACTCGCTCCTTAGCTTTACGCCACAGTGTCCTTTAAGATGGCATGTTGCTAGTGTTGGCCATACTCACTGACAGAGACAAAAAGTAAAAACTAACAGGCACAAAAGTTCAGAGTCAGTGCATACAGACTAATGTTAAACGTCACCTTAAACAGGTGAGTGGTATACATTGGATAATTAAGTTAGTGCATATCGAAATAATTACCAATGAATCTAAAATGCATTCCATTACACTAAATAGATACATCAACCAGCAATCCCCTGGAATGTATTGGTGTGGCTGATGTATTTAGTTAGTTAACTGGCCAGCAGGGCCGTTTTATTATCCCCAATAAACCCGGCCCAGTGTTGACGGCAGTTGGCGCCGTCTTCCCCGGCGCTGACGGCAGTGTAGAGCGCCGTATTCCCCGGCGCGCGCCTCCTCCCTCCCAGCAGGTCAGCCGTGGAGCACCAAGGCTGCCCCAGCCTGCCAGGCTTCCAGGGGCATCCGGCCCCAACCCCGACTGGTCAGCCCTTGCAGGCTGCTCCCGACTGCAACCTCCGGAGCTCGGCCGATCGCCGCCGGCTTTGAACGCCCGTTCTCCCACTCCATCGTTCGCCGCTCGCACCCTCGCCTCCGTCCCGGCACTCCCGCCACAATGGTATTTTGGGGTTTTTGGCTTCATCAATTTTCACAATTAAAGGCTACTGTACAAGTTGATCAGTGTGCTCCAGTCCTCGGTCAGAACAAAAAGAAACACAATTACATTTACTGATCAAGGTAACTCAACTATATTGTAAAAGAAGATAGTAATTACTTCAGTCACATGTTACTGTGCGACAGGCATTTTGTGATGTTCTTAGTTTGCATGTGTGGTACACCCCAAAACTGTGCAACCACTTTTGTGTTTATTTAATTTAATTAGTTGAACAGTCGTCTTTTTTTGATTTCCAGGGCCTAATATTATCCCTAATAATGTAGGTGACAGTCACGCTATTTCATTTTCATATGTAATGTGAAGGAAAAGGGTAAATGCAAGCAGCACCCAGGTGGAACTGTTGACACCGGAAGAGTTGCGTCCCGGGTTGTCTCAGGGGGAAGCTTCCGCCCACCCCTCAGATGCAATTTGGACAACAAACTGGAAAACGTGTCTTCATTGTCTACATGGTGATTCTACCTGTTTTACAGGTTAGTAGTTGGTGAAACTTGCCAATGTCAACTCCTTTAAGCCCATCTTTATTTCGGCAAGTGCTATAAAGATGTTTTGATATTGTTTCGAGCATTTTTGTCGAACTTTAACAAAAATCCCGCCACTGTCTAATACGGCAGGTTCAGACGCCGCTGAGCTAGCGGTCGCGGTGCCGCGGTTTTTGGGTTTTCTTTACCAGAGTATAGTTTTGCAGGCAGAACGCTAGGTTTTAGGTTTATTTACTTTACACTGAGTTTTATTTGGGCTCCTACCTTGTATATATGTGTATATCGTTAAGTGCCTTATATAACAAAACAGTTGAATGCTGCAGAGCTGCACTTGTTTGTGGGGAATGTTAATATTGTAATGAATGCAGTTTAAAGTGAAAATGCTATGTATTGAATATTCTATTGTGGATTTGAAAATAGATGCAATTTGGACAACAAACTGGAAAACGTGTCTTCATTGTCTACATGGTGATTCTACCTGTTTTACAGGAATTTCATATTGTTGCTGCGGTACCAATTTTGGGACCCGTAACAAATTGTGGGGGCTCGTCCGGGATCTGTCTCCACCAAATTGTCAAGGGGAGCAGATCCAGTGATAACAGAACCACGAGGCCAAGGCGAGGTGATGTGACTACAGCCGTGACGACAGCTGGTGGGTGTCCACGAGGGGAGATCAGAGCCAGAGGAGGGTCTTCATTCTTCCAAGGGAACCGCACTGCTGCTTCATCAGATCGACGCACGTCATGTCCACAGCACGCAAAGAACTCGTATGGAGCATCAAAAATAACTTGTACAAGCTCTCGGGCACCGAAGCCCACCAGCTTGCAAGGGACATCGCAACTGATAGTCAAGGTACAGACGACTTGGAGTCCACTGATGAAGAAGGTTGTGTGGATTATATTCTTAGCTATATACAGTCTGATACTTTACTTAGTTCTGAGGATGAAGGTATGAGTCAGTTGCTAATGTTGAATGACCTGGTATATAACATCATTCATAATCGTGATACAGTTGTCATCACAAATGGTGTAGCACAGGGACATGAAACAACCACAACCAGACCAGCCAGGATACAGGACCATACTACACTATCACATGCTAACAGTGATACGTCAATTACCAGACACTGTACTGCTCTTCCAACGGCTGCCGCTACAGTCCATACCACACAACAACACTACAAAGATATGGCTAGCACAGCACACAGTAGACAGCACAGCCTAGGTGGGCCAACACCACACCAACCTCCACGTCACCCTCCATTTGAGGTTGACACAGAGAAAATGGTTTCTTTAAAGGACCTCTCTTATCTCCAGCGTAGGGAATTTAAGGTACATGGGGGACAGATTGGGGACCAAAACTCTGACATCACATATAGCAGTATCTGTAAACAGCTAGACGAAGGGGTCAGGGAGGGCTTCACAGAGACAGAAGTTATCCGAGGTGTGCTGAGGATTGTTAAGCCAGGTGCCTTCAAGGACATGCTCACCAATAAAGATGAAATAACTGTCTGTGAACTCAGGGGCTTCCTCAGGTCTCATCTTGGTGAAAAGGCCAGTACAGAGCTGTTCCAGGAACTAATGTGTGCGAAACAAAATGAACAAGAGCCGCCCCAGCAGTTTCTGTATCGCATGATTGGACTCAAACAAAAAATCTTCTTCCAGTCAAAGCAGGCCAATGCAGACATTCGCTATGACCCCAAAACAATCCAGGAGGTTTTCCTCCACACCATTTACCAGGGCCTAGGGTCCAAACATAGGGACATCAGACAGCAACTGAGGCCACTCCTCTCAAACAGCCAAGTTACTGATGAGGAAATTGTCAGCCAGGTAATGAAAATCATCAGTGACGAAAATGAAGCGTAGGTTAGCGTAGGTTAGGTTATATCGCCCGGCAGAAAGCAACACACACACATAGTGTTCGGGTGGATGATGGGGATCAAACTGCAGACAAGAAAGAACAAAACAGAATACAACAGCTCAGCACTCAGGTAGAGACTTTAACGAACATGGTTGCAGCTTTAATGGACCAGCAAACAGCAGTCATGCATGCAACCCACTCAAAGACTCTACCTTTCCAAACACTAGGCCATCCCCAGGCACAATCCCCTCCTATGTCCATTCCCAGCAAAGTACCTTCTCCCATACCAGGCCCGCCCTCTCTCACAAGGAAGGGTAAAATGCCCAGCTGTACTAACTGTTTACACCAGGGCTCAGAGAACTGTAACCACTGTTTTGCGTGTGGGGATCCAGGACATCGGGCTGTTGGCTGTTTAAAAAGAGCCAGGCAACAGGGAAACGGGAGTCGGCCTCTGCTGGGGGACAACCAGAGGCCGTCCCACAGTTCCAGTCCCACCCAGTAACCTCCACACATAAGCAGCAACACCCAAAACGGAAAGAACGTTGCAAAAGAGCTTGTGACCCCTGCTCTCGAGAGACACTAGTAACCCCTGAAAATACCACCCGCACAGTACCACTGATTGGCAGAAAGAGTCTGCTCAAATGTTTTATCAGTGGTTATGCAGCAACAGTACTATTTGACTCTGGCTCACAAGTAAGCCTCATTGACAGGTCCTGGAGAGAGACATTTATCCCCAATCACCCAGTACGACTACTGCAAGAGCTTCTTGACCCAGGGGAAAGCCTCGATCTGTATGCTGCAAATGGACAGTCAATCCCATATGATGGATGGGTGGAGCTGACAGTCAACCTCATAGGAAATGACAATCCAAACCTTGCAATACAGGTCCCCTTCCTGGTCAGCCAGCTCCCTCTCCCTCAGCCTCTACTAGGGGCTAATGTTCTCCAAGAGATGATTCATGGGCAAGAGTCCTCTGCTGATGCACATGCCATGGTTATTAGTCTCCTCCGAAAAGCACTCGGCGTGGAAGAAGAACAAGCAAAAGCTATGGTTAACTTCATTCAGGTCCAAAAAACACCAAACTGCAGCATAGCCACAATCAGAGTGGGTAGAGAGAATGTGAGCATCCCAGCTGGAAAAACGATGCATGTGCGGTGCAGAGTACCACCTAGCTTCGACACGTCCGACCCTATTGTCCTATATGAACCCTCAGAAGAGAGTACAACCTTAGAACAGCTGAGTGTCGGGGAAGGCCTCTTAGAGATCAGAAAGAGCAGGTGGCCACTTGTCAACGTGCCCATTTCCAACCACACTAGGCATGAAATCATTCTCCCAAAGAGAACCCTGTTGGGCTTCATCCAACACATAGCCAAAGTCATTGAGATGGGAAAGACGGAGACACAACAGGTTGAGGCACCACCGGCTACAACAGTTAGGGCTGAAGTCAACAATGTCACTACTCCTAGGACCCCCCCGACTGAGCCTTGGCGACCACCTGTTGATCTCAGTCATCTTAATCTAGAACAACAACGAATGGTTGAGGAAATGCTTTATGAGGAGTCTGCAGCGTTCGCCCATGACAGCAGTGACATTGGATGTATCCCCTCTCTCCAGATGTCAATCAGGCTCAGAGACGACATCCCTGTTCAGAAGGCTTATGCTTCCATTCCAAAGCCGCTGTACAAGGAAGTAAAAGAGTACATCCAAGAATTGTTAGTGAAAGGATGGATCGTAAAGTCCCATTCACCATATGCCGCACCTATTGTTTGTGTGAGAAAAAAAGATGGGTCATTACGCCTTTGTATCGACTACCGACTGCTCAACAAAAAGACTGTGCCGGACAAACATCCCCTCCCCCGCATACAGGACTTGATTGACTCGCTTGGAGGCTATAGCTGGTTTTCCATCTTAGACCAGGGCAAAGCCTATCACCAAGGCTTCATTGCAGAGGGTTCCAGGCACCTGACTGCCTTCACAACCCCTTGGGGTTTCTATGAATGGGTCAGAGTACCCTTCGGGTTGTCAAACGCGCCAGCAGCCTTCCAAAGAAGCATGGAGGAAATGCTCGACACGCTGAGGGATGAGTGTTGCATCCCTTATTTAGACGATGTCCTCTGCTTCTCCAGGTCCTTTGAAGAGCATGTCGAGGTGCTGCGCCATGTCCTCCAGGCCCTGCAGCGCCACAGGGTTAAGTTGAGGCCAGAAAAGTGTGAATTATTTCGCAAGGAGGTTAGGTATGTTGGTAGGCTGGTGTCTGCAGACGGGGTGAGGGTGGATCCTAAAGATGTAGAGGCAGTACAGGCGTTGAAAGAGAAAACTCCACAGACAGTAGGGGATGTCAGGAGACTGCTGGGTTTCCTGAGCTATTACCGAGCATATGTGCAAGATTTCTCACGCATAGCAAGACCGATATATGAGCTGCTCCAGGTAAAATCCAGTCCACCACAACCCAAGCCTACAAGGGGAAAAACAAAGGGGCCCCAACTGGCTTCACGCACCCCAATAGAGTGGAACAGCGAGCACCAGCAGATCCTTGAGCGCCTCATAAACATCCTAACTAACCCGCCAGTGTTGGTGTACCCAGACTTCGACCATCCCTTCATACTCCACACCGATGCCTCTCAACAGGGCCTCGGAGCGGTCCTCTATCAAAACCAGGATGGAAAGATGAGGGTGATCGGCTATGGGTCCCGCACACTAACGCCAGCAGAGCAAAGTTATCATCTTCACAGTGGCAAGCTTGAGTTCATGGCCTTGAAGTGGGCAATATGTGACAAATTTAGGGATTACTTGTTTTATGCTCCCCATTTCATTGTCTATACTGATAACAATCCCCTGACCTACATGATGAGCACGGCTAAGCTTAATGCAGTGGGACATCGCTGGGTAGGGCAGCTTTCAGACTTCCACTTTGAAATAAGGTACAAGCCAGGCAAACTGAATGTTGATGCAGACACCCTTTCTCGTTGTCCCCTTGACATCAACGCCTACATGAGTCAGTGCTCAGAGAGATTGCCAGAGGAGGCAGTGTGCGCCACCTGGGAAGGTAGCAGAACAGCCCAGCAGGGGGAAGTAGCGTGGGTGGCAGCCCTTAACATTGCATCCCAACAACAAACTCACACAGAACCTTTCCCAGTAATTGACCACAATGAACTGGCAAGCGAGCAGCGGAAAGATCCTGCCATTGGGAAAATCTTGGCGTTAAAGGAGGATAACACAGAATTGACTGAGGACAGACGCAGGACATTGGACAAATCCACAAGGAAACTCTCAAGAGAGTGGAGCAGGCTGTATGTGGAGAATGACCTCCTGTATAGGAAGACCCTCGGTCGCAAACAGCGAGTCTTGCCGGCCACCTATAAACAGACAGCCCTCACCCACCTACATGACAATATGGGACATGTTGGTGTAGAAAGAGTTTTGAGCCTTGCAAGAGAACGATTTTATTGGCCTTTTATGAAAAGGGATATTGAGGAAGTACATCACCAGGAAGTGTCGTTGTATAAAGCAGAAAAAGCCAGCTTTACATGACAAGGCGCCCATGGGGAGTCTTACATCAAGCTCACCCCTTGAACTTGTCTGTATTGACTTTCTCCACCTTGAGACCAGCCGTGGTGGGTACGAGTATATTCTGGTGGTAGTCGACCACTTCACCAGGTTTGCCCAAGCCTACCCCACCAGAAACAAGGCCGGCAAAACTGCTGCTGACAAGATTTTTAATGACTTTGTCCCTCGGTTCGGATACCCGGCCAAACTCCACCATGATCAGGGCCGGGAGTTTGAAAATGAACTGTTCAGAGCTCTCAGACAGTTCTCCGGTGTGAACCATTCCAGGACCTCCCCTTACCACCCACAAGGCAATCCTGCGGAGAGGTTCAATCGGACCCTGTTACAAATGCTCCGAACACTAGGCGAGAAAGAGAGAGAGAACTGGAAGGATCACCTGCCTCATGTCATTCATGCGTACAACTGTACCAAGCACGAGTCGACAGGCTACTCCCCATACTATCTGGTATATGGTCGTCACCCACGTCTTCCTGTTGATCTCCTCTTCGGGTTGGTAGCAGAGGAAGAAACAAACACAGCAAGAGGGTACGCAGACAAATGGGCAGAAAAAATGATCAAGGCATATAGGATAGCAAGCACCAATAGTCAACAGTCGAGTGCTAAAGGCAAACATTATTATGACAGAAGAAACAGAGGTGTGACTCTTCAGCCGGGAGACAGGGTCCTTGTCCGTAACGTTGCTGAAAGAGGAGGTCCATGCAAACTAAAACCGTACTGGGAAAAGACAATCTACATTGTCAGAGAGCAGCTTGGTGATAACCCAGTCTATAAGGTGAGCCCTGAGACAGGGGGCCGTCCCATCCGCACTCTCCACCGAAACCTGTTGCTCCAAGTAAATGACTTACCTGTAGAGCCACCAGCCACAAACGCACCTGCCAAGTCACAAAGGGGAAATGGAAGGTTAACAAAACCATTGAGCACAATTGAACAGGCACTGAACCATGAGACAAGTGAATCAGACGAAGAAAAGGAAGGACCACGATATTGGCTGCGGATACCAAGGGAAATACCAAGAGTTGAAAACGCCGTACCCCATCAAAGGCTTACCTGTGAGACGCAAAACCATCCTGAGCAGATAGGAGCTTACTTTGGGGAAACAGTTCCTGTTGAGGCTACATCTGAAAGGGAAAGTGTCATTGGGGAAGAACAAGAAAAAAACAACGAAGGTGTGCCATGCGCTGATGAACCCCAGCCTTACGATAGGCAGGAGCTGTCTCAGGCTACTGACCCAGACAGAGAGGTCCAAGAGAGTCAGCCTGACACTCAGCCTAGATTGAGGTGGTCTACCAGAGACAGGCACCCTGGCCAGATGTTCACCTACACCTCCCTCGGTCAACCAACCTACCAGCCACGTCTCATTGTGAGTGCAATAGGGACTCAGCCCACGGTTTACACTCACCAATATCCACAGTCTTACTTCCACTCATTCCAACCCACACCCATCATCCCTCCTACATACCTGCCATTCACCTATCCTATTCACTGCTATTGAGTAGTCTATAGACATTGCACACTTACACATGGTTACCTTTAGTAACATGCTGTCAGATTTTGGGTATTCCATCGGTTTATGTGTTTGATGTTTTGTATGTTATTGGGAGTTTACACAGCGAAAAAAGAAGGAAAAATGTTAAGTTGAATTACTAATAGCAAGTGTCGGGAGCCACTTTTGTTTGTGGGGGAGTGTGTGGTACACCCCAAAACTGTGCAACCACTTTTGTGTTTATTTAATTTAATTAGTTGAACAGTCGTCTTTTTTTGATTTCCAGGGCCTAATATTATCCCTAATAATGTAGGTGACAGTCACGCTATTTCATTTTCATATGTAATGTGAAGGAAAAGGGTAAATGCAAGCAGCACCCAGGTGGAACTGTTGACACCGGAAGAGTTGCGTCCCGGGTTGTCTCGGGGAAGCTTCCGCCCACCCCTCAGATGCAATTTGGACAACAAACTGGAAAACGTGTCTTCATTGTCTACATGGTGATTCTACCTGTTTTACAGGTTAGTAGTTGGTGAAACTTGCCAATGTCAACTCCTTTAAGCCCATCTTTATTTCGGCAAGTGCTATAAAGATGTTTTGATATTGTTTCGAGCATTTTTGTCGAACTTTAACAAAAATCCCGCCACTGTCTAATACGGCAGGTTCAGACGCCGCTGAGCTAGCGGTCGCGGTGCCGCGGTTTTTGGGTTTTCTTTACCAGAGTATAGTTTTGCAGGCAGAACGCTAGGTTTTAGGTTTATTTACTTTACACTGAGTTTTATTTGGGCTCCTACCTTGTATATATGTGTATATCGTTAAGTGCCTTATATAACAAAACAGTTGAATGCTGCAGAGCTGCACTTGTTTGTGGGGAATGTTAATATTGTAATGAATGCAGTTTAAAGTGAAAATGCTATGTATTGAATATTCTATTGTGGATTTGAAAATAGATGCAATTTGGACAACAAACTGGAAAATGTGTCTTCATTGTCTACATGGTATGGAAGCCCATTTCCGCCAGTAAAAGAAAAAAAATAAGATGAAAACTAAGACTTGATAATAAAAATATCCCCATGGTAAGTCATAATTATGAGATAAAAAGTCGAAATTATGAGATAAGAAGTCATAATTATGAGATACAAAGTCGAAATTATGAGATACAAAGTCAAAATTATGAGATTAAAAATCGAAATTATGAGATAAAAAGTCGAAATTATGAGATAAAAAGTCATAATTATGAGATAGAAAGTCGAAATTATGAGATAAAAAGTCAAAATTATGAGATACAAAATCGAAATTATGAGATAAAAAGTCATAATTATGAGATAGAAAGTCATAATTATGTCAAAGTAGCAGCTCTTTGGCATGAGTTCTCCTATTCAATTTGACACGGAAATGGATTGTGAGTACATTGAGGATTACTTTAAACGTGGCTTTACAACAGATGAAATACTTCATTTGCTTGCTGATTCACATGGGATTGTACTAAGCAAACGGACCCTTGAAAGGATTTTAAGCAAGAAACAGCTCTGGCGTAGAAAGAATAAAACCGATGTGGCTGAGGTGGCAACCTTCATTGAACAGCAACTGGAAACATCTGGTCAGTGTCATGGTTACAGATGGATGCACCAAAAATGTTGGTTACATGGAATTGTGACTGACAGAGAAACAGTTCGAATATTGCTACAGTTATTGGATGGTGAAGGTGTTGATCTGAGGTCAAGAAACAGACTGCGAAGGCGTGTTTACCACAGCTGTGGTCCAAACTATGTCTGGCACATTGATGGCTACGACAAGCTTAAGCCATTTGGAATTGCAATCAGTGGATGCATTGATGGGTTTTCCAGAAAGATGATATGGCTTGAAGCTTACAAAACAAACAATGACCCAAAGATCATCGCTGGCTACTTCATGGATGCTGTGATCAATGCTGGTGGGTGCCCTGCCAGACTTAGACTTGATTTAGGAACAGAAAATGGCCATATGGCTGAAATGCAGCGGTTTTTGCATTTTTCTGAGAACCAAGCTGAAACAGACAGTGTAACCTTTGGTCCAAGCACTGGAAACCAACAGATTGAACGGTGGTGGCTGATCTTGCGAAGTGAGTGTGTCCAGTTTTGGATAGACCTATTTGACAAACTGAGAGAAGATGGCTACTTCTCAGACAACTTCTTGGACAAGTCCTTGATCCAGTTTTGCTTTCTTCAAACAATACAGGTAATTGACACATTATGAGATAAAGGATTGCCCAATAATATTTTTAAGGGCCACAAATGACCATGTGTAAAAAGGTCATTGCCTGTGTTCTGTGCAGAGAATGAATAATATATAAATTATTGTTTCTGGTTGGCAAAAACAATAATGTGGGTTGAGGTATTCAGAGGTCTGCATCAAATAAGTAGGCATCATTTAAGAGTTGTCCTGTGTAATACATGGCATGACATAATGATTTAAAAGCCCCTTTTTTATTTTGGGTTCTTCCACCACATTTTGATAGCTGTGAAAATATAATTGCAACATTAGTTGCACTGCAGCAAATTACATTTTGCAGGTATTAATATTATTGTGCCAACCCACCATATTACGACCAGAAGACAAATCTCACAAATGAAACAAACCATGGGTCAGGACTACTTGACTAAGGCAGTAATCACCAATGCCCAATATTTTTATACATTCTATCTGACTGACTATTATTTGCCTCCTAGGAAGAACTTAATGAGGTTGTATTGACTTGGAACAACCACAGAATCCGTCAAGTCCACAACTCACGATCACCTCATGGACGTCCCTCCATATTGCATGCAGTCCCTCAACTGTACGGTGGCAGAGATTGTTTGCACCATGTGGACCTGGAGAAGGTTCAAGTCTGCCTTGAAGAGTGTGTGTTCAAGGACTTCCCATGTGATGAAAATGTGTTCCATATCTGTGTGGACCTAATGTCAGAGTATAATCTGAAATTAACAAATGATGTGTTTGAAACAGTTAACCTGTATATCGATCTCAGACAGCTGATAAACAATGAACTAGATCTAGATCATTAACTTTCCTGGGCCTGTGTCACATTTTATATTTCGGAAATGTTTCCTGTTTCATTCCAGAACAAATTGAAACTTACATACTGATTGCAATTCTAATATATGTTTTAACCTGTGATGAATGCAAATATAATTGTAGCTATAACTGTAGCTATTTTGGACACATCAAAGATGTACCAAATATTTTCAGTTCTTTCTTACAAAATATATGTACACACAAACAAAGTACTTTGTTGTCCTTCCATTTACTATTTGTAAGAACTGAGTAAAAATGCAAAATCCACATGTATTAACTTAATTATTTATTCAAATATTTAAACAATCACAGCATACAAAACTGCAATTTTTCAATTCATCTCACTTGCTACAGCAGGGAGCCTTTAATAGTAACCCATAGTCCTATGGAATGGTTGACAATGCCAAGCTGTCTTTTGGTAAATAACAATAACAGCACCTGAATAGAGTAAGTAAAATAGTGCTTGCAATCTGAAATTAAAAAAGAATACGTAAATTGTAACAAGATTGGACTATTATGTGACATGTACTGTAAACAAAAAAATCCTTATATAAGTGCTGAAAGAACTCTTTCTGAAGTTAGCTTCAGTAAGAGAATTACTGAAATATTGCTGTTGATAATGAATGTTTTATTTGCTTAGGTAATGTTTTCAAACTAGTAAAACAAATAAAGTGTATTTGGAAAAACAGCAGTTATGTGAACATAACATATACAAATATAAGTAAGCAGTCTTAATATATTTGCAACAGCGAAATGCAATTTCTTTTGGTACCCTTCTGTGCAGCTCACTAATGTCCACACGTTATAGAGTGAACCTGATCTGAACATTACGTGATTCATTTAATAACCATAACAGCATGTTGTCTGAAATAACTCATTTAGAGTCAGGTTATTGGTGAAATCTAGCAATATAAACCATCAATCTTAAACTACTTCCTTAACTGATGTATTCACAGTAAGTTCTCTGCATTGAAACATACCACTTAAAAGAACATGTTCTTAAACTGAAAACAATGTTCAACAAAACACGAATGGCAAAAAGCAGCAGACAAATGTGGACAGCATGTTAAAGCTGTGACACTCAGTAAGGTTAAACAAGGTAGCTGTAGTACTTCCTTCATAAACCAAAAATCTGGAAAACCTACAAAGCCTAAACATGAACCTCTGATGGCAGTCCAGTTCCTGTTGGCTGAAATCTTTGTATCTTAGACAATGTCCATTACCCACACATTGCTTTCTAAGACTTTGTTCATTTCATGTCGAAAATCTGGGTAGTTGTCCTAACTGACTGGCAACTCCAAGTAACAGCCACATGTATGAGCAACAGGTCTTCTCTGAAATCCCTGAACTTGTGTGAAGCTGACAGTGATGTTCTTTCCTGTGAACAAGTCTGATCCAGTGCAGAATCTGAGGAAAAAGGAGAGGTGCTGGATGTCTGAATCTCTAAGGTATGCACTTACATACTTGACAATTTGTTTCTCCTGGGCATTCTGGGTACTGGGGTAAGTAATTGATCTCATGACCTTTCGTGATGTTGGTTGTAGCTCTTCATAGACTGCTGAAATCCCTTTCAGCTCTGATCTAATAGGTGCGAGCATGTTGCTCCACTGTTCAATTACAAAAGCGGGCTCTTGAATCAGTTTTTGGTGAGCAAGCTCCCTCAAGATTTGTTCAATGTTATCTGCTGTTGGAAGCCTCCGGCAGTTGTGAATATCCATGATTTCCAACAATTCTTCTTGGTCAACACCTTCAAAATCTGAACAACAAGATTCAAAGATCACTCGCTCAGACTCTGACACATACTTGAAAAAACTGTCCACAAGATCACTCTCCACAAAGCCCAAAACAGCTTGCTCCAGAAGTACAGGTGCAAGTTTTACAGGAAGGTACTTCTCTTTTTGCCAGCCAAATGTGATTACTCGGCCTACACTTTCCCATTCTTGTTTACCAAAATCATGACGTAGGTATGGCACTTTGAAGCCATTTCCCATAGTGCACTGCTCATAAAAGTCATTCCAGAATTCTGACAGCACATCCCTCAAAACACCTCCATCATCCACAGCCTTTTCAAGCTTTCCATCGGGAAGAATAACTTGAAAGTAAATGTCATCCTCCTTGATACTTTCCTCAGAAAACACTTGAATAAGTTCTCTAAGAATCTGTCCACGATGAAGAACAATAATTTTCTTCACTCTTTCTCTCTGATTGGCTTGTTCCTGCAACATATCCATGGAAGGGGGCAAGGGTGATTCAAAAGACAGTTCCTGAGAGAGAGGCAAGGTATCATCAAGACTGGAGTACTCCATCCCAGAGATGCTTTCTGTGTGGAAAGTTACAATGCCACTATCCTCTACAGCATCCACATGAAGTAATGTTTCATGTTCTGGTAAATCAGTTGGGTCGACTGTGGTGTAAAGAAGGGAAACACTGCCACTGCTTGCATTTGCAAATACTGTGCTGCTTCCAACATAAATGATATCTGAAGTATTTATCTCCACAGCGTCTGTTGCAGAAGTGTCTGGAGAGTGGCGATAGATATCAGGTCTGTCATGTGTCTTTTCACCTTCTTGTGCAGTTGCATCACTATTCTCCTCCTCCAGATTTATGTCACTGGCAATGTCTCTCTTCTTGGTTGTTAAATAGAAACGTAGGAGAGGTAACTTTGTCTTTTCATACAGTTCCCCAACTGTGATACTATCCTCTAATGAATTCTGCTGAAAGTCAGTTAAATCAATGTCAAAATCAGTAAGGACCCCCTCTGCATTTTTTCCACCTGGAAAAAACAACTGCACAGCCTTTTCAATCAAGTTCTGTTTTTTACTGTCCTTCGGGACACTCTCTTTTCTGGTTCCCCCACCCTTTTTGGTGCGTACCTGCACAAATTCCCCTTCTCTGAAATGTATCCATCCCATCTCAATTTTTCTCTGAGTCTTGTGAGCATTCTTTGGAGGCGTTTGATGATCTCTCTCAGACACATGATCACCTTTGTTTCTGGAGAGCTTTCCTCTAAGTCGCTCAAAGATCTTTGATTTGCGACTGCTGGGTTCTTTTTCCTTCCGTCTGCAGTATCCAAAAACAGCCAGTCGATCACCATAGGATGGCAGATACTGTCTTAGCTGGTCATCTGTCATGAGGTGTATGACACTGGAATCAATCTAAAATGAAGAAATATTTCATGAATTCTTAGGTCAAGTGCATTAAATTATAACAATGAACAACCTGCATATACAGCACCAGATATTATTTCCAAAGTTCTTACAAACTTTGGGTTTTTTAATATTTATGTGTGATTTGTCAAAATTAAGCATTTCCTATATTAACTACCTTTTCCTGTTCCATTCGCTGTATGTCTTCCTCAGGCACATGCCGTGACCTTAAGTAGTCACTTAGCTCATCCATCTTGTGACAGTTCAAAAAACCTCTGCACCTCTGTTGAATAAAATGAAAGCTTAAATGTGACCTTAAATAAATAAAATCTATACCGTTGATTTTTACAAAATCTTTTTTGTTTGTAGTTTTGATATTAAAGCATCTTCACAGTCAATTTCAAGTTTAAATAAGACAAAACCTTTTACTATGCTCTAAATTCTTCAACTAAGAAGAAAGGGAGCATTATTTCATTTTATTTTTCTTTTAATATTTAAAATAAGTCTCTTGGTTTTCTGATTTTCTAAAGCTGCCCTCTGATATTATCACAAAGTCAATACTTTAAAGTGGGTAAGGGGGCATAATCACTCCATTTGATTTTATTGTGAGGCAGCTTATGACAACACTGGATGATCTAGTACCTGTAGTGACTGTAGTTTATAATAACATGCTTAGCTGGATGTTGAATCAATTATCAATAAAATACAGAAGCCTAGAGCAATGCATGTGTTTAAAAATGCTATATTTTGTAAAAATGAAAAATGGTTAAATATGCCATGAGCATGTTTATGTACTTAATGCTCTGGATTTATTTCAGAACTATGTAGCAAAAAAAGATTTGTACAAAAGCGAATCAAATGACCAGAAAGTGTACTGAACAAATAGCAAAACATGGTAGTGTAGTGCTTATTAACGTGAGGAATAGGAGAGAGTATACGCGCTCTAGTAAACTCTGATATTATGCACAAGGTGACATGCATGTCTAAGTACGTGGTTCTAGACTCGGCAAGTAGCCCAGATATCCATGCAATAATCAATGCTATCCATGCTAGCTGTGCCACCTAGGCTTGTTACTGAGAATAATCGGTATGGCATTAGCATGTGCCTGAGAATAGCTAGCTAAACTGGAAAGTTTAGCTAGCATGACTTTTCAACATACTGTAGGTTTTCAGGGCACTACGTTACATGTATAATTACTAAGATATTATAGCTGTGATAACATTTACCAACTCTTGATTAAAGAGCTATTGAAGGCTGATGTAGCCACCTTTGAGTAGCATAAAGCAACTCACCGCACGCAGCAGTAACGTTACTGACACTGTTTTCATTTCAGGGACACCGTCTAGTGGCGTGAATGTTACTACAAAATTATTTGGTTCACTGACAGTTAAAAGATATTGTCAAAGCTACATTAACAGCAATGTTGTAAGCTACAACGAGGGACTTTACAATTATATCAATCAATCAATATACAATTATAACATCTAATTTACAAAAGTCACCTGTAATAGTTACCTTACTTAGGATTGCATATTGTTTGCATGGTTAGGCCAGCGAGGTGATGAAGGGACCTTTGAAGACAGCGCCACTGGAGCGCGTGCGCACTTTTTATCTCATAATTTCGACTTTTTTATCTCATAATTTCGACTTTCTATCTCATAATTATGACTTTTTATCTCATAATTTCGACTTTGTATCTCATAATTATGACTTTTTATCTCATAATTTCGACTTTTTATCTCATAATTTCGATTTTTAATCTCATAATTTTGACTTTTTATCTCATAATTTTGACTTAACATGAGCATTTTTTTTATGATCAAGGCTAAATTTTCATCTTTTTTTTTCTTTTACTGGCGGAAATGGGCTTCCATAACATGGTGATTCTACCTGTTTTACAGGAATTTCATATTGTTGCTGCGGTACCAATTTTGGGACCCGTAACACATGCAACTTGCAAGATATGAAAAGCACACGAGGGGCTGAGAGGGGCAGCACTGTGCAGCATCTAACAGTAGCAGTGTCTTCTCTGATCGATTAGAAGAAGCCTGCAGCCGGTTCTTGCAGGCTGTGGTAATGATAATGGCGGCTTTTCCCTGATTCACTTTTGTAGGCAAGTTACACAAAATAATAATGCATAGACACTCTATTTTGCATGTTGTTTATGTTCATAAAATCGCACGTTAGACTAATTGATTCGTATCGGGAATGTGCGCTACAGTCTGCTAACTTGGCTAACGTTAGCTATGTAGCCAACTGCTTCAGGGTATAATTTGAGGATAGTCTGAGACCGCTTTCAGCGTTTTTGCCCCCGCTGTTGACTGTAGGGCAGCGCTGTCTCCATGGTTAGGGCTGTGGGCAGCCGTGAGCGATTGAGTCGTGACCATCAAGCATAAGTTAAACGTCGCTATTAAATGTTATTAATATGTATCTGGCCAGATGGTGCGAATTTATTAAGTTAAATCTAGCTAACGTTAGCTATGTTAAGCTAATTGAGAATACTGGTACGTAACTATGATACATGTACGCTAACGTTGGATAATTCGTTTTAACAGTAAGGCTAGCTAACGTTAGCTTGACGGTTGATTACGATGGCTTTGTCGCGTTGCTAATATTAGCCTTTTAGCTTTATTCTTGGTAACGTTACTGGCAGAAGTTCTTGGTTGCTGATGGAAACGTTAGCATAGTCGCTTTTTTTGTTTTAATGTCATCAGAAACTTTAGGTCAGTAAAACATAATTATGTTATTATATACCGTTAGCTAGATTTAACTTCATAAATTCGTATAACATTTTCAGAGCTTACAGAGCTTGCTCTATTAACGTTAATTGTTAACCCAAGACAAACCCAAGATAACGTTATCAACACACACTAAGGTTAACCTAACGTACTTACCAGATGGCTTAACTGGCTAATAAAGGTACAATAAAACGAACTGACTATATCTAACAATACGTACTTAATAATATGATATTTACAGACGAGAGAAATTTCAGAATTATTTACAAATATTAAGATTAAATATCGATCAGACGGGTGACTTACAGCTGAGAGTAGAGGAGTTTGTGTTTGCCTAGGTAACGTTAGTAGAAATGGCTCATGCTTGCCGCCACAACACATTGGATTTAGCATGAGCAGTATTCTACATGGTTGCTAACTCAGTGAAAGCATATGGCTTATCTAAATACTGCTATATATAAAGTTTTGTGTGTGTCCAGTTGCATCAGTAGTAGTATGTAAAGGCTGAAAGATAATTTTACATTTCATTTAATGTCAAATCTAATTAAAGTCATGATAAAGGAAAGATAATAGGAGCTCAGATCACAGATAGGAGAGGCATTGGGTGTTATGTCTACAAATTGACAGAAGTATCCTAATGAACTTTATTTCTTTATTATTATTTTTATTATTATAATTAGCTCAGTCTTGACAGTGCTGTCTTTTTCTTTCCTGCAGTAGATTGTGTTATGGTGACAATTATTATACATACATGCAGACTGAATGATTTAATTTTAGAAATATGTGCTCTTTAACAGAAATATGATGAGTCAGTATTCTTACCTTGAAAATGTTAATGAAGTTGATTAATCTTGATGTTGCTGTTTCTTTGGCTGCTCCACACATGAAGTAGATGCTGAGATGATGAAGACTTAAGAATGGAAGGAGCAAGCTGGTCTAAGTAAGTACTGCATCTTAATTTGCTTCATCAGAGTTGATTGTAAGCTATCACTGACAATTTTGAAAATGTTTGGTGTCGAAATGTCATGATTGTTTATATAGGCCTAAAGTGTGTTGGGACCAGCTATTTTGGTTGCTTATGCAGTTATAATAATGACAGTAATAGTTTCTACATGGGAAGACTTAACACTGGGTTCAGATGCAGAAGTAGTAACAGGTCCAGTGTTTCCCACAGTATGAATTACACTGTGGTAGAGAGCAGTGTGTGGCTCTGACATTAAGCTTGTTGTAATGAATGAGTTCAGCTCTCAGCATGTTGTTGTTTGGCCCTGTTTATACCTGGCATTAACATGCGTCTTGGGTGATCCGATCACAAATGGACAGCTCTAAGTACAGGTGTGAATGCACCCAAGACGCATTGAGATCTGATTGCTCAGACCACATTTGGAGGTCGCCGCATATGGCCACATTCTTTTGGCAGTGTGTACGCGAATGTGTCCTGGGCCACATTGAAGGACCACCTACTCAACTGACGTCTCAGTCCAGTTGGTTCTCAAATCGCGTAAGCTGGCTTTGTCCACGACGTCTGAAAATTTCAAAAAGCCCATAGAGGTATATTACGAGTGCGTCAAACATATTGGGCGATTTGGTTTGCCTGGAACACGCCAAGGAATAGACCCAGTCTGTATTGTTTTGGTTTCTTCTTCTACAACAACGCATTTGGTCTTTGCAAACAGAAATTATGTATGTGTTTATTTGCATATAGAGCGGGGAAGTGAGATGTGGTCACTGGAGACGCATGTGGAGACGCAGTCTAATGCCAGGTGTTTGTGTGAAGGTGTGGGCTCTGCTATGAAGAGAGGAGGGAGTCCCTCCCTCTAAAACCACTCTGTGTGGGGAGCATGACAGCCAGACCAAAGCTCAGAGGTGAGATGAGGATCTCTCTGTCCGTGACTCTTCTCCATGTCAGAGCTCAGCACTCAAATCACAAAATCAATAATGACCACCATCATTATTCACACTCAAAGCTCTGTGTGTGTTGTGTTGAAGCCCAGGGCAGCAGCACAGACCAGACTCTCCTTGACCTGAACCTGGACCCAGCCAGGTGTCTGTCAAGAATCTCCTTTTTTTGAGTCTCCTGATCAAAGGTAAGAATGTAAAATTTTTGTGTCTGTTATTATCCAACTCTCTTAAGAGTTATGATGTGTTTGTTTTGTTTTCAAACAGCAGTGCAGTGATCCAAATGGTCAATTCACCCAAATTAAAAACCAAAAAATAAAAAATACTTTTGGTATCTTTCCAGTCAGATAGTTTTGGGTTATTTGTCCATGTTTGGAGATATCTGTCTCTGAGATTTCACCTCAATACAATGGGGGTGAATGAAGTTTAGTTTTGTGCTGCTCACAGCTTTGAAAGATGGCATTTAACAGCAACATCTCTTTAAGACAGTGTCCCTGCTACCCTGGATAATCCACAGAACACACTAGAGACAGTTTTCATTTGAACTATTTTCTACTGAAGAAATAGTCTCTATGAACAGTGTGTTGTCTGTGTTAACGCACTGTTTTGGTTAATTGTTGGTATCAGGGTCCAACATTCCTACTCAGGTAGACTAAAATAGGATATGATGCATACACACACAGTTATCAAGCTCCCTGCTGCTGAGCTATGCAGCAATTTGGCCGCAGTAAAATATGTGAGCCATGTGATGCCCTGGGCCCTTGACTTTTTAGCCATACTAGTGGTGTGACTATAGTGATGGCTTTGTCTGTCTGTCAGTAAATTCGGTACAGACATCAAGACATTCTCCAGAAGATGATCCATAATGACTTTGGCCCCTGACTTTTTATCTAGTACAAGCAGAAGAGTCAGTAACAACCCTCGAAATGCTAATGACAAATACAGCAGCTTCTCAGTAGTCAAAATCCTCTTAAAATGTTCAATGTTGTGTTCACTACTTGTTTACAAAGATAAACTGATGGCTTGTCTTTTAAGTTGATATTTTGATTATTTGGAGTCGTGTTTGTGTCCACCTGATGATTGTAAGTCCAATATTCACTCTCTTTTAGCTCTGTTTTAGGTCTCTACCAACTCCTGAGGGAAATATCTGGCTCTAGCTGCTCCACTTTGTTTTTGTTGTGTGTCTGTTTGCTGCTGAGCAGGTAGTGTACAGTGGCTTTTTACAGCTTTGAATTACTATCATAATTCTGAAACTGTGCTGATCTGTAGGTTGCTGATGCATGACATTGCATTTAAAATTGACCTAAAAATCATTATATTCACAGCATCAGCAGTGTGCAATGGGACCCTGACGTGCTCAGAGGCAGAGAAGGTGTGTCAGGAGTGGCTCCGTCTGGCGAGTGACAGACTGCACCCAAGGAGGCGTTAATTTCTTTGTTCAGAGACCAGACTCTCCTGAACCCAGCTGTGTGTCCATGAAGAGGTAGGTAAGTGACTGGTCTAAGGGTTTCCCTATTGACTTAAAAGTTTGACATAACCGTGCTGAACAAATGAATCTTAAATGTTTCTGTTCTTTTATTGACTGCCACAGGCTAATTGTACTTTTCCTGATTAGCATCAGCAACAATGATGTTCCTTCTTTATAATTTTGTGGCATCAAAAGAAGTGATTTACCTTCCACTGGGACCACTCTTCCCATTGGCTCTTGGGAGAGGGTTCGTCAGGATGGAGTTCTGAAGTCAGCCTATTCACTCTTCAAGTTGTAGCTCTGCTAATAACTTACTTCATCTTGCTGAACTGCATTAACTGCAACTTTACATGAGCAAGCTAATGGCTAACATATCTGCAGTGTTTTCATGGGAAAGATCCAGTCTCCATGCTGCACTCTGCAGACCAGCAGGCTTTCAGTCTGTCATAGATGATCTGATGTTGAGTTTTGTTTAATTTTAAAATTTACTCTGTTCCAGCTGCTTGAGGAGAACATTGTCACTTTTGTGAAGAACGAGCTGAAGAAGATCCAGAGAGTTCTGAATACAGATTACCCAGAATGCTTAGAGTCAGAGGGAGGATGAGGAGGTGTTAGACGGTGAGGAGGAAGAGCTGAGGAAGAGCAGCAGAGAGGCATTTCTGAAGATCACACTGCACTTCCTGAGGAGAATGAAGCAGGGGGAGCTGGCTGACTGACAGTAAGAGGATTTTAACAGATTTTGTCACGGTCTCTGCCGTGCCCCCTGTGTTTCCCTTTGTGTTTCTACCTGTCTGTCCCTGTCTGTGTGTGTGGGCGTGGTTTCCAATCATCCTCCCGGCTCCTGGCTTCACAGCTGATTCCCATCAACTCATCAGACACCCAGTATATCTTCTCCGGTTTTCCAGTCATTCATCGCCAGATCGTTGATTCAGCCAGTGTGGTACTTCTTGTTCACGGCCACTTGAATTTGGATTCAAGATTACCTGTTGTTTGCTTACGTTAACCCTGCTCTCCCTCTGCCCAGGATCATTACCATCTCCAGCCATTCCGCGCATCTCCGTCTACCTGCCTGCTACCTGTCAACCTGTTCATCCACCACCTGCCTTCCCTGCCTGCCGTGTCTCCTGCCTGTCTCCCTGCTTCGCCCTGCATCGCCCTGCATCCACTCTACCCTCTGGTTTTTCCTCAATAAACCCTCATTGTTGATTTCACCTCCGAGTCTGAGTTTGCGTTTGGGTCCGACCAGGAAACCGTTACAGATTTAACATGATGGAAAGAGGAAATGGAGGCAACATGGGAGAGGTTTACATTTAAAACTCTGCTGTTGGTATGATGCACACACATTTGTATCAGATCTATGAATTCTTCTGGGCTGAAAACAGTCAGAAACTGTTAACAACTGATGTGCTGAAGAGATTTCATAGAGGGGGCGGGGGTGGGGGGGTTAATACCATACAATACCATACTCTTGAACCGTCTTGAACATTATATTGGTATCCGGGGATCAGCCCTTTCTTGGTTTAGGTCTTACCTACTTGAGTGTTGCAATATGGACTTTGGTGTCCCACAAGGCTCTGTCCTAGGACCACTGCTATTCTCTATCTATATGCTACCACTTGGTGGCATCATTCGCAAATTTGGCATTAACTTCCATTGCTACGCCGATGACACCCAAATTTACATACCAGTCAAACCAACCGATGACACCCAATTCCAAAAACTAGAGGCCTGCCTATCAGAGGTCAAATATTGGATGTCCCTAAACTTCCTACTCCTTAATGGCAGCAAAACTGAGATGCTGATTGTGGGACCGGCTAGACATAGACATAGAGCCCATACGTTAAAAACCTTGGGGTAAAATTCGACCCTACCCTCTCATTCGAGTTGCACATTAAGGAGATCACTAAATCAGCGTTTTATCATCTTCGCAATATTGCCAAAATTCGACATATGCTAACAGAGGCAGACGCAGAAATTTTAGTACATGCCTTTGTATCATCCAGAATTGATTATTGCAATGTCCTTTTCTTGGGCTTACCTACTGGGCGCACTAAAAAACTACAACTGGTCCAGAATGCTGCTGCCAGAATCCTGACCAAAACTAGGAAATTCGACCATATAACTCCCATCCTGTCCTCATTACACTGGCTACCAATTCAGGCCAGGTGTGACTTTAAGGTGCTTTTACTTACATATAAATCATTACATGGGATGGCACCGTCCTATTTATCCGATTTGATTAAACCTTATAAACTGCCACGCGCCCTCAGATCTCAGGACGCTGGCTACCTGTCTATCCCAGCAGTCAAAAAGAAAACTGCAGGTAACAGAGCCTTTTCTTACCGGGCTCCCTATATATGGAACAGTCTGCCTGCCTCAATCAGAGAGGCAGGCTCTATCGAAGTCTTTAAGTCAAGGCTAAAAACCCATTTATTCTCTCTGTCATTTGACCAGCCTTGAGGGAGTGGCTCAGTCTCTTCTCAGAGTAAGGCTAGACCAGTTAGCTCATCCTAGATCAGGGTCCTGCCGATGGATACTAGCATCCTGCCTACATGTCCTATTCTCCTGGTCTACCTGCTCCTGTCCACTGACGCTGGTCATGTTTGTCTGTGTGAGTGAGAGTGTGTGTATGGGTGTGTGTGGGTATGTCTCCTATCTGTTCTAGGCTGCAGCCCGGCAGAGTTGGCGTCTGGTTGGTCCCCCCTCCTAGGACGATGCTGACTGAGCGGACGTTGCGTTCTCCTATCTGGGCAGTGTTGGCGCCTGCATGGTCCCCTAGTCCTATGATGACGCTGACTGAGTTGCCGTTGCTGTGATGCCACCCCATCAGATCTGGATGTCCCACCAAAATAAACTTTCATATATTGTGTATACGCTGCTTGCCCAAACTCGGCATCTATTGCACGCCCAACCATCCTGGTAGGGGGATCCCTCTCTGAGTAGCCCCTCCAAAGGTTTCTCCCAATTTTCCCAGTGAGGGTTTGTGGGAGTTTTTCCATGTCCTCTGTGAGGGTCTAAGGCTGGGGGATGTCGTGTACTAACCATTTATTATTTTCACATGTTGGGCACTGTGAAGCCCTTAGAGACTGTAACGGTGATTAAGGGCTATACAAATAAATGTGATTTGATTTGATTTGATCTTGATTAAATCTTAAAAGTTTACATTTCTCACATTTATTATAGCATCTGCTTATTAATTACATTTCTTGTTTGTCATTCAGGAACTAGTGCTGTAGTGTGCCGACATAAACTCAAGTTTAACCTGAAGGAGAAGTTCCAGCGTGTGTTTGAGGGGATTTTTAAAACAGGAAACCCAACCCTTCTGAATCAGATCTACACAGAGCTCTACTTCACAGAGGGAGGGACTGGAGAGGTCAATGATGAACATGAGGTCAGACAGATTGAAACTATACAAGTTTCACAAGACTCAAACAACAATTAACATCTCACAGTATGAAACAATAACGCGAGGCACGGTGGCGAGCTAATCACATGAAATCCCAGCTGCCTCGACTGTCAAACTGGCCAAGCATTTGTAATTTCTCAGTCCTCAATTGCCTCCTCTGGATTGGAGCACTGGACCGGTTGCCGCTCCAATCAGGGTCACCGAAGACGCCAACCAGGAAGTGGGAGGAGCATCGGAATCCAGGGACCACACAGGCTACTTGACATGCACAAACATGAAAGACACTAAAAAGGGTTAAACACATAGGACAGGGGTTGGCGGCAGCGGCCGTAACACCAACCAGGACATAGAGTTCACATTTCCATTCACTTTCAGGGAGCTGAATGTGCTGAAAGAGAAAAAGTACAGCTTGGTGGAACTTGATCTAGACCTCTGTTAGGTGGGTCCACCTGAATTTCCAAAGCTTCCTACGACCAGTGCAACTCTCAATTCATTAAAGGTACTACAGATTTAGACAAGTAGGCCTACAACAGTTTAAAGTAAGAGGTTTGCATTCATGGTGTCTGTCGAGTAAACGTTTAAACTTCTTTTCTCCCTCTCCGGGGAAGGATGACCAGTTGGGCAAGAGAGAACATTGTCTGTCTTAGCAATAAATTGCAATATCCCCAAATGGAATTTCCATTTTAATGATTTAACAATACAATAACTTCTTTTTCTACAGCAAAATGTTTTAATGATATGAAACACCACTCTCACTACTGCTTGGAAAGCCCACAGCAAACTAGATGCAATGCACAATTTAATGTTATTTTGTTTTGGTAGGTGGTGTACAGTAGCTTTGTAACTGTAGTCTCCTGCATTTGATTCATTCGGTTCTACTGCAGTTACCGTAATCACTGTTTATGGATATTTATATGTATTTAAGACAGTTGCACTACTCAATACAGCACATTTCTGAACATTTATTGCTGAAGCTATTGCAGTTATTGTCACATTGAATTGTAAACGTGTTAAATGTGTACATCTGGGCAACCATATGTCTATAATAAAGCACATCAATCCTAGTCACAAATTATATAATAAAGTGTAAATACACTAGTATTTATCATTTGAAGACTAAGTTTCACTCAACTGCTTCCTGTCATCTTTAGTAAGTGCAGTGTGCTAGTCACTGTTTTTTGGAGCTGATGGCCTAACTGGTTATGGGACTGTCATCAGCTCCAAAAAATGTTCTTGTCACTGTTACAGGACCCCTGCAGTAATGTACACTGCAACATTGCCACTTAATCCCATTGCAGCCCTGTCTCCCCCGTGGATTGTCACAGTGATCTGTTGCTTTACAGCAAGAAGGTTCTCCGTTGGAATTTCAGACGGTCCTTTTGTGGAGTTGGCATTATCTCAGTTTAAATGAAGACCAAATTACATTAGACTAGTGTGTTGGTGTAGTGCAGTGTATGATATAATAGAATATATGCTATACACAAGGTGTATAGATGTTTGATATCACATACTAATGTGTATTACCTTTCATGTCATATACTTTAAAAACTTGAGACATGAGTGTAAGGAGAATCAAAAAATATTTTAGTGACTTTTTTGTTTTTAAATATGCCCTTAGAATTTAAACTATTTTTCACAAAATTTAAACTTTGTCCAGTGAAATTAAATAGTGAATATTTTAAAGTAAAGATATGTAATTAAACAGGCATTTCAAAAAGTTGAAAATTATCAATGTGATTGCTAATTGAAATAAGAAAGAAGGCCAAGTTGTATTTGTTTTCAAAAGCTACAACAGACAGGATGAGCATGGTATTTACTGGCTGCATTAAAACCTAAAGAACTTGAGTACTATTCCACTAAAGTTGAAAAGTGCTCTACATAACAAAATTAAAGGGCATACAAGACCGGGGTAAAACACTAATGGTCATATATTAACTGAAGAATAAAGTAATACTGTAAGTAATGTAGTGTGTTGAGCTTCGTTATGAACGATGAGACTATTTGGTCAATTCTGAAAATTGACAATTATTGAAATTATTCTTAGTAATTAATATCTTATTAATTAACACTTGCGGGGCACCACCAGTTTACACTGGAATAGTCTCTTTATAGTGATATCAGTCTAATAATCAGAAGAAGTGAGCTCTAGATTTCAGTGATTTTCTACCTTCATGTCCAGGATATATCAATGACCCACAAAAGCCAGTTCTTTATAAATGCAAAGATTTTATTAACTATGTAAATAAAACACCAATAAAATGAATACATGTATACTAAACTAAAACAGATAATGGCAATAAAACTGGCAAACAAGATAGCAAGATAAACAGTGGCAGAGGATATATCAAATAAGGTAGAAAGTTAAACAGTGGCCGAGGATATATCAAATAAGAGTGGCAAATGGTATTGGGATCAAAGATGGCAAGGAAGTTTGCACCGACAAAACGACCTGAGCTGTAATGCGTCTAATTGCGGCAATGTGGCAACAGCGAAAGATGGCTTGGAGGACAGCTGACAGTTTCCGGGAGACTTGGGACAGAAGGACAGAAAATTGTGGAGAGAGAGAGAGAGAGTATTCTAACCTCACTTTCACAGTTCAACACTGCCTTTGCATCACCCGTGCATCAACAAGAAAGTTGGTTACCGTCTGGTTTGCAGGGTGTCAGCGGCGTCCTCGTCTCCGTGGTAACCGTCGCGCAGTCGCAGTGGACAGGTAAACACACGCACGTGTTGGTCTGGACCAGTCGACGTCAGGAGGGCCGTTGTGGAGTGCGGTCCGGGGGCCGTTGTTCGTCGGAGTCGTCGTGCCAACAGTTCACCTCAGTGGATATAGAGGGATAGTGTCATTCATGCGATGTGTTGACTCACGTCGTTCAGGAAGCAGAGTAGAGTAGCGGCTGGCTTCTGACGTGGTTTCGTAGTCTTCTGGATCAGGTGGAGTGAACTCAATCGGCCGTCTCGGCAAGATTCACTCTGGAGCTGGTCTGGTACTTGAGCTGAGAGAAGAGCTTTGAGCCAGGATCAAACTTAGTTACAGGACGGGCTGCGGGCCGGGCTGCAGGACGGTTGAGTTGAGTTTCTTGATGTTTCTTGATGTTCCTTGATGTCTTTCCGCCTGAGTTTTTGCCCGTCCGCCCGCTGCAGGAGTTGTCCTCCTTTTTCGTTCGAGTTCGTAAGATTTCGTGTGTGTTCTGACGTGTTCTGGGGTCAAGGGCTTTATGGTATGTCAGGAGTGGTAGGTGTTTCCCTCATTTGCATGCATCAGATTTACAACTTGATGACCGGTGATCACCATCCCCTAAACTGCATTTCCAGCTCAGGTTTGGAAAACATCATTTTTCTTGATCCTTTGGGGATGCAAGTGACATATTTAATCACCTAACAACAAATGGGTTTGAATGACACCAAACATCACTGTCTTACCACAAAATACTGGCGAGTAAACCAAAAGTCCTGATAACACATTCTGTGTGCCTTGAATAACCAAGATACTACATTGGGGAGTAGGGCACATCATCTGCCACAGGATGTGAAGTTTAAATCTAATAAAACATATAAAGAAAGCACATTTTTGCAACACATTCCAGAGTTTCTTTGTTCTCTTATTCTGTGTCTCCCTTGGAAGGCAGATTAGGTACATTTCCCCGGCCCTTATCATCGGTCCCATCTCCTAATGGCACCAGAGCGGGCTAGTCGAACCTGCAAAGTGTTACTTTTGGCGGCTTTATGGGGGAAATCCAGCTTTTGCTGCAAAGGGGGTTCCTTGGGTTCCTGGGAGCACAGCAGGGGTCTTGACCTCATAGGAACACCCTGGGAGAGGAATGTGTTAGTCTTTGGGTGTTGCTGTGGTCCGAAGAGGGGGGGAGGCTGATGTCTCCTGCATACACTACAGTAAATAAGGTAAATGTATTTTGTATATGTCTGTACGTAAAGCCTACATACTACTATACATAAATTCAACCCGTGGAGCATTTTACTCTGTGCAATAAAAAATAAAATGACTTCATTTTGTTACAATAAGCCAATTATATTTAGCCTTGTTGAGAACGTGGAAATACCGGAGCAGTCACTCTCCTTGGATGCTACGTAATGCCAACGCATTACCGACGTTGGGAATCTGCAGCTGTTTAAATCGCTCTGCCGATTCCCAGCCTACTTATATGCTACGTGCAGAAATGGAACGTGATGTAGTAACTGTCGGTAAGACGTAGGGTGCTGTCTGGTTTAAATGTGACAAACGCAGCTGTCTACAGAAATAAATAAATAGTGTATTTCAGCCAAAGAATTAGCTAATGTTCCTTGGCTACATTTTTTAATGATAGGAGCAGGAGTTTGTGTGGTTGGGGTGGGGATTGAATAGTTAGTACGTACATCCCATAGTCAAAGCCACAGCCACAAATCAATTTCTAAATTATCCCACATGACTATCTTACATCTTGTAGATGGACATAGGCAGCCATAGATCATTAACACTTGTGCAATCTCCAACACCAGAGCTTAATTGGTGCTTAGTTATCGTTTGACATTACATCACAGTGTGCACATTGGGTTTTCTAAACCTTAAGCGGTACAGGAATGATAGAATAATTTCTTCAATCCAACTGAAAAAGTGTCAATTCCCACATGGTCACATTAGTTCAGAAGAGGGCTTTTGAGAGATACAGGCTATGCTTGGTCCTCAAAGATGAAACAGCTTTATTCCAATTTAATTATTTAACAGGAAGTACATATTGTTCACACAGGCCTTTCTCTCCACTACATAGGGCAGATTATAACTTGATATGTATATACATTTTCCTGTCTTATCATCAATCAGCTGTCAATTTTGTGTAGGACATAACATTTTTCCCCATTGATATTCAAGATTCATATTCAAACTGTCACCTTCTGCAAGAGATAACACAGTACAAAACCTAAAATTCATAATTAATGTTAGGGGGTACAGTTAGGGTATTTTTATAATGTTCTGTTTGTTTGAAATCATCATGTCAGGAAAAGAGTCTCTTGCTTAAAAGGGCCATTTTACTTTTTCATTATGCTAAATTGTTCACTGGACTCATCTTAAAATGTTTGGGGAATAACTCATGTAAAGGACCACCATAGCCACAAGCATGAACATAACTTTGTATTAATAAAAACATTGAATCAATAAACCACAAATACATGTCTATGTGCATTATGCATATTATGTCTTCTTTTCTTGTTTTGTTAACTTTAGAGTCTTTGCTTTCTCGACCTTCGGAAAGGTAAGTCTTTTTTTCCACACAACTGTAATTACAAGCTATTATTTTCAAAGTGTTTTTCTACGTCATTTAAAAATGTCTAATATTATTTATGACATTTGTTTTTTAAATTTAAGTCCAGAAAAGTAAGAAGACAGCTGAGGATATTGTGTCAGTCATTGAAAAGCTTCAGGCCTCAGCAAAACTCTATGGTACCACTGAAGGAAGTAATGATGATACAACTTTCTGGGGTGAGGTGTGCCAGGATCTGGGAATTTGCATTGTCAAGATCAATAGGTCGAGGTTTAAACATGCCTATAATCGACATAAAAAGGTAATGGTTTTACTTTTAACAATGACAATCCATCAATTCTTATGACTTTATTGCTTGTACCTTCATATGTCATATTCCAAAGTAGTTAAAAGCTTTGTATTATTAGGTCTGATTTCAGCCCTGTGCATATGCTGGAGGACAGTGGGATATACCCAGATACCCAGATACCCAGACCTGTGCCCATTCAGCCCGACACCCAGACGGCGAGACAAGTGCCATCGCCGCCAGATAACCAGCCAGACACACCTGTGCCCATTCACCCCGACGCCCAGACGGCGAGACATGTACCATCTCCGCCAGATAACCAGACAGCCAGACCTGTGCCCATTCAACCCGACACCCAGACGGCCAGACAAGTGCCATCTCCGCCAGATAACCAGACAGACACACCTGTGCCCATTCAGCCCGACACCCAAACGGCTAGACAAGTGCCATCTCCACCAGATAACCAGACAGCCAGACCTGTGCCCATTCAGCCCGATGCCCAGACGGCGAGATATGTGCCATCTCCGCCAGATAACCAGACAGACACACCTGGGCTCCCTCAGCCTGACACCCAGACGTCAAGACAAGTGCCATCTCCACAAGATAACCAGACAGACACACCTGGGCTCCCTCAGCCTGACACCCAAACGGCCAGACAAGTGCCATCTCTGCCAGATACCCAGACAGACACACCTGGGCTCCCTCAGCCTGACACCCAGACATCAAGACAAGTGCCATCTCCACAAGATAACCAGACAGACACACCTGGGCTCCCTCAGCCTGACACCCAGACAGCGAGACCTCCAGAGGAAACTCCAGAGGTAAATCTTGTAATGGTCAATAAAGAAATGAAACATAGAATACTGTATGTGTTTGTTAAAATACTGTTGATTGAAAGTAGTACAAAACACCTTTTAGGTCTGTAGTTTCACACCAGTAAACTGTCAAGTCAAGTGTCAGGTGATGGTTCAGGATCACTTAAGGCTGTTGTGACCTTCAACAGAGTGTGGCACCACTGTGTGTCACGGTCTCGGCCGTGCCTCCTGTGTTCCCTGTGTGTCTCTACCTGTCTGTCTCTGTCTGTCTGTGCGTTTGTGTTGGCGGGTGTGGCTTCAGACTCCAGCTCCTCCTTGACTCATCACCACCTCCCGCTCACCTGCTCTACCCCGCACACCTGCTATCCATCAACCATCACCGCCAGTACAAATACCCCGGCTTTCCTCCCACTCATCGCCAGATCGTTGATTCAGCCAGTGTGGTCAGCTCACATTCCCGGCCTCTACTACGAGTGATTTCTAGCTCTGTGTATTCCTTCGTATCTAACCGTGTCTCTCTTCCACCCCAGGATCTCAACCCGTCACCTGCCATACCGCTCTTCTCCCTGCCTGCCTACCTGTCCTTCAGCTGCCTGCCACGCTCGCCACCAGTCCCTCCGGCTTCTCCCCGCTTCCGCCTCCAGCTCCTTCCCCTGTCCCCGCTCCAGCCTACCCCCGGGTTTCCCCTTCTCAATAAATCATTGTTTATCCATACTCTGAGTTCGGTTCTGCACTTGGGTCCAACCTGTGACTTTGTAACACTGTGACCAACTAAAAAGACGGCCTGTGCGTGCTGACGAAAGGGATTCCATAGCTGATGCCCTCACCACCAAACTGCCTAGAAGTCTACTTGCAAAACATGGGTAACCTGGAGGAAAGTGTTGTGGCATCTGGATGCAGAGATCAGGTTCCAACAACCAGTGTCATGAAAACACTTTCATGGAGTAGTAGAATAAAAAACAGAAGACACAAAAATGACATGATTAGTTTACAAAAAATGCTGGAAGAGCACAGTTCTGAGGAAGCAGTTATCCAGAAACTAATATTGCACCCCAAAGGTGTTATGCTTTGGTCTGAAAAAACTGTCAACCTCTTCTATGAGCGATGCAAGGATGACATTGTATATTTAGATGCGACGGGGAGCATTGTTCAAAAAGCAAAGGGAAAAACTTTCCCCTGACCCTGTGGCCACATACCTTACCAATGACCACACAACATCATCTGTGTCATATTTCCTGGGGGCATTTGTGACAGACTTAATAAGACTACACGGAAGAAGAGTCAAGAAAAGGCTATGTTGATTTGCGATGGCTCTATAGTCCTTTTGCAGTCACTCTTCTACCACTTCTGTGGATTGAACCTTCAGGAACTGCTCTCCAGATACTATAACATTGTGACCGAACAAGGAAAGGAGGATTCCATAGGGCTACCGATTCTGCATCGCTGCTTGAGCCATGTAATGAAAAAAATGCAAAGGACCTATGCCGAAAACAGTAAGTTATTGCTGTCCATCAATACGCTAATGATTTCTGACATCATGACATTATGAAATCTTTGTAATTCTAATGTTACAAGCGTTTCCTTGTAGTGCCTCCAAACATTACCACCTGGCCATGCATGTCTTTGGGCTTATGACACAGGCCACAACACTGAAAGAGCTTGATGAAGTTGTCGTCAGTGCTGCCGTGGTTTTCTCCAGTTCCCACAGTGGGAGAAATGTTGAGATTTAAAAAATCTGCAGATGCTACTGACAAGAGCAGGACAATGTGACATCGACGACACATCTATTGTGGAGCAAGACTTTGTGGTATGTAATCATTCTGTGAATTGCAACTGTTGTATCCTTGCTCACATATAGCATAAAGGAAGTATTGGCCTTTGTTATGACTGTATTCACATGCATGTTTATTGCCCACGCACAACCATTGTTCAGCGGTGTCAAGGTTCACATTTTTTTCAAATACAGAATGAACTTTACTTATTGGTGGACTTTTTGATAGAATGATGTGGGACCAACACCATTCCATCATTTTGAGAATTTGATACAGAAGGGCGAACTTGAGAAGGATGGCGATCCCAACGTGTACTTCAGCCCAACCTTCATCCCTACTTTGCTGAAATACTTTCTACCCCAGGCTGCTCTGTGGTCTGGCCTACTCCTGGGTTAGTACTCTTCTATAGCCTGTGCTTCAATATCTGCTTATTGTAATAACTAAATTAAATAAAAAGTGTACTGTATTGTTTTGTCAGGTGACCTTGGACGCCACGGAACGGGTCCTGTGTATGACAGACTTACACAGAGGTACAAAAGAGCTGCCCGTAAACCCACACAGGTACAATAACCCAAAACATCTGGTAGTAAAATTGAATGTTATTGCATTATTCCATCATGGATATTATAGATTAATATGTAAAACAAGTGAATGGAGACATTTTCCTTTGACATCACTTATATGTTCAACTCCAGAATTACACAGAAGACAATAAAACACAAGGAATAATGGAGAAAAGCCAGTGGGACTTAAAAAAAATCAATTTCCAACGGAGGCGACTGACCAGACTGGATGATTTTGTACATACCTACAAGATCACCCTGAACGCTGTTCTAAGGGAATACAGAGACTCTTTGAAGAGGAAGCAGAAGGTAAAAACTTTGAATGCTTTGACAGTATAATTTTTCACTTTTTTTTCGCTGCAATGTCATTATAAACATTTGTCCTCAGTTATTTAACTTGGCATTGTTACAATTAAAATTGAGACACCAATCAAAACCATGACTATAAATCTATTTTGACTTTGAAATATTTATCATTACGATAATGGAACCTGTCAAAGTAAGAGTCAGTTTGTTTCAAGATAAAATGATAATTTGTCTGATACGAAAATGTGACTTAATGACTTGGAACAATACAATATGAAGTGAAAGTCGCTTCAGGAGTTTAGTTGCTGAAATATTAACATGAATTTACTCTCCCATAAGCAAGCCTTTTGTTTTCAAAAAGTACAAGGTACATGTTTTTGATGGCTAACAGCTGGAAATCAACAGCTTACTGTTGCATTTGGTGCTTAACACACGTGCATATTGAAGAACAAATGTAGATGCAAATTGTGTGACATACTGAATAGCCATGAAATGCAATTACCAATACACATTTGACCATGTTGTTGGTATGAGAGTATGTAATTAAAAGCCTACATTAATGTTGCAATTTTTATTTATAGAACGCAAAAGACAAGGCCATACATCAAGCTCCATCCACATCCGACATGACAGAGCATCACAAGGAGGATACGCAGGGAAGCATCATTCAAAGTACAGAGGATGCTCCATCACAGGTGATCTTATGTACAAGAAATGATCTTATTATTAAAAAGTAAAAAGTACATAAAGAAATAGATGAAGAAACAAGGATTTACATTATTTTTTTTATTTTTTTAAACTCTTTATTTATGAACATTTTTTTACATTTTAGGGACAGCAAGCAATAAGCAAACAGGAAACAAAACAAAAAAACATGAGGTCATGGGATAATCAGTAAATCAAGGCAAGATTGCCTAATTTAAAATAAAAAAATCACATGTGATACATACAATAATTATGAAAGATCTGTCTCATTGGCTAAATAAACACACCATTTTCCCCACCATTTTTCGGAGCCGTATGGAGTAGGTCATCTGTTCTAGTAGATGTAAGTGTTTAACAATATTGACAAAGAGAGAGAGAGAGAGACAGCAAAGAGACAGCAGTAGGACAATTTTTCTGAAGCCAGTATTTTGTAGTGGCCTTTTTACTTGCTGCCAACAAGATCTTTAGGAGGTAAGTATCATCTTTACTTAGCCCGTCAGGGATATGTCCAAGATAGAGGGATGTGAATGTTGTACTGATACTTTTTTGAAATTTGTTGCTCCCCCTTTAAAGCCCCCGAAAGGGGGGGAACAAACCAAAAACAGAGCAGCTAACCAGTTTTTTCCCACCCCCTGGGAATTTGAAAAAATTTTTTTTTCCCCCAAAGAGAAAAAAAAAAGCAAATTTTCACGCCCCCCCCCCCCTTTTTTTTTCTCCGGGTCTTTTTGGGGGGGGAACAACTGTACCCCACATTAGAATGCTTATTTTAATGCCTTTTTTTTCCCCTTTGGTTTAATATTGTTTATTAATATTTGGTGCCGGGTTAACTTTTTTTTAAAACCAAATATTCCATTTTAACTTGTAAATATGATAAAATTGTCTCTTGATTAAACTTTTACCCTTTTTTTAAAAAAAATCAGAAGTGAATACCGAAAACTTGCAAAACCCCCTTTTCGCTAATTTAAAATTTTGCCCCATTTTTTTTTTTTTTCCCCTTTTGGGAAAATAAACCCCAAAATCCCCTTTCAAAACAATTCAGGGGGAAAAATTTTTCATTCCCCCATTAATATTTCCTTTTTGGAAAAAATTTTTTTAAAAACATTTAATATTTTTATAAAAATTCCCCCCTTGTTGTGTTAAAAATTTTTCCCTTTTTTGGAAAAATAAAATTGGACAAACAATATATTTTAATAACAAAAAAATCTAAGGTTTTTTTAATAAATCAAAAAATTAAAATTTTTTTAAGCTTTCCAAAAAACAAAAGAAACAAAAGTTTAAAAACTTAAAAAAGAAAAAAGGGCCCCTCAAACATAAATTTTTAAAAAAACAATCGAGCCCCGTAAGGGGCCCCAAGGTGGGAGGGAAAAAACCCTCATGCCGACAAAAAACCAGGCCAAAATTGGGGGAAAAAATCCCGAACCCAAAAGGATTAAGGGTTAAAACGAAAACAACCGTTTTAAGAAAAAGAACCCCCATGGCCCAAAATTTGGGTTTCGGACACCTTTTTTTTTTGGAAAAACCCAAAAAATTAAAAATGCAAAACAGTATTCTACCCTTTTATTTTATAAAGCATCACAGACATTTTTATTTCCCGGGGCCGGGCCAATGGGTTTTGCTCTTTAAAAATAAATTCTTGCAACAATTGACACTCCTGATTTTTTAACCTGGAGCCCAAACTAACACAAAATCGTGAAAATTAAGGTTGGGGGGGCCTTCTATCCTGAACCTTGATTTCTTCCTCCGCAAAAATTTGGGAGCCCCAAAGGAACAAATTAGATTAAGGGCGCATTTAAAACCAATACCCAAAATTAAATTTAAAAAAAACCCCAAAATTCCGACTTTCGATTGTGCAGTCAGGACCCCCCAGGTGGGAAAATAAATTTTTTTAAAAAAATGTGAATGTTTAAAGGGGAAATTTTGTATGGGGATAATGTCCCAAGGTTCTTTTAAAAATTAATAAAAAAAAAAAACAACACTACGGCAATTTAAAAAAATTTTTTATAAAAAAAATTTGGGGGGGAAATTAAAAATGTGGAAAAAGTGTTGGCTTGAATTGTGTATTGGTGCGGATTTCCCCTTTCAGGGGTTATTTGGTGGGGGGAACCCAGGGGGCCAAATTAAAAATTTAAAACCAGAAATGGGTTTGATTGTTTCAGGGGGTTTAAAAAGTTGTGTTCGGAAGGGTTGAAAAGGTTGCCCAAAATGGATACCGCCCCCCGTTTCAGTGGGTTTTTCATTTTGGGGGGGGCTCCCAGAAGGGGGGGCGAAAGAAAAAATTTGTTTTGCACAAGCAAACACACAAAACCCGGGTTTTTTTTCCCCTTTTTCAGGGGGGGTTTTACAAAAGTGGGGGCCCTTGGGAAAGGAAAGGCGAATTGCATTATCCAACACGAAAAAAATTTTTTAGGGGGTTAAATAGGGGTTTTTGAAAATTAAAAAAGGGGGGTTTTTTAAAAAGTTACCCCACCTAAGGGGGATAAGGGGTGGTTTTTGGTTTAAAATGAAATTTTTTTTTTGTATGAAAAAAGGTTGCGGGGGGCCCATTGGGGGATGGGGGGGGCCGCTTTGAAAAAAACGAACCCTTGCCAAAAAAAAAAACTAATCTTTTAAAAGTTTTTTTTTTTTTTTTAATAAAAAATTAAAAAATTTGGGTAAATAAAATTATTATGTAAAAAAGGAAATTTAAAAAGAAATAGTTGGGGCGGAAATGAAAAAACCCTTGTTTTTTGATAAAAGGTGTGCAAGGTGGGGCAATGGTTTAGGACCGGTGAAAAATTAACTTCCTGCATGAACCGGGGAAACTTTCAGTTTAAGGTCCAAGAAAAATAAAGAAATTAAATGGTTTTAAAAAAATTTATGTTTTGGGATTAAATTAAAATAAATGTGGGAAAATGTGGGGAAAAAAAATTTTTCTTAAACATTTTGTAAATGGGGTTCGAACAAAAGGAAAAGGAAATTTTTTGGGGGGACAAACCCAAAGAAGGAAGGGGGACTGAAAAGAAAATTTAATCATCAAAGGCAAAAAAAATTTGAAAATAAGAAAAAAAATTTCCTACTGCTGGAAAAAACTGGATTATTAACAAATTTGACAAAAGGGCAAAACCTGTCGGAGCAAACGCCCCAAATCCCGGTTACCAGGGTTTTGGTTTAAAACCCGAACCAGAGGGTAAATACGTTGTTTTTCCGAGCCCCAAAAGGGGGAATTTTAAACGTAAAAAATAAAAAACCCCAAAAGGGGAAACGGGGAAATAGTTTGACATATAAAAAAGAAAATAAAAACCCAAACCGGAAAATATTTTTAAATAAAAAAGATTTAAAAAAGAGTTTAGTAAGGCAAAGGGGCCCCAAGGGATAAGGGGAAAAGTAAAAAAAAGGGGGAGGGGCCCAAAGGAGGGTTTAAAAAAAATCTGTCAAAAAAAAAACCCACAAAAACCCGGGGCAGACAATAGG
This sequence comes from Hoplostethus atlanticus, assembly GCA_034670405.1. Classification (NCBI taxonomy): domain Eukaryota; kingdom Metazoa; phylum Chordata; class Actinopteri; order Trachichthyiformes; family Trachichthyidae; genus Hoplostethus; species Hoplostethus atlanticus. Next base: position 19,458 of record JAXDDX010000378.1, on the reverse strand, counting down.
ACCCATCCAAAAAAGGGGGTGTGGATAAAAGGGGAGAAAAAAAAAACCCCCAAAAGGGGAAGATAAGACGACAAAGGGAAGGGGAAGATTTAGGGGGGGGAGATTTTGAAAAGGGGGGGGAAAAAGGGCACCAAAAAAAAGGGTAAAAAAAAAAAGAAAAACCCCAAAGACCCGGCTTGGCCCTAAACCAGGGGGCCAAACCCCCCCCAAAACCCCCAACCATAGCCCCAGCAAAAAAGAAAAAATGGCATTTTCCAGAAAAGGGGAAAGAAAAGTAAAAACCCCCAAACGAAGGGGTTTTAGACCACAGGGCCCCCCCCAAAAAACACAAACTGTGACCCGGGGAAGTTTTTTCCCTGAAAAGGGGGGTTTTAAAGCCCAGAGCAGAAAATGCAATCCCCGAAGAAAACGAAAAGGGGTAGCCCCAAAATAAGAAGGGGACAAAAACACCCCAAGCCCAAAGAAAACAGATAGAAACAACAAAAAGGGGGATCCCGCGGGGCAAAACGCTCCCAGAGATGAGAAACACCGTTCCCCCCGAAAAGCAACCATTAAAAAGTCACAAAAGGCCCCGTAACAAGCACCCTTTTTTAAACCCTACCAGGCTTAAGAAAAACCCCCGAAAGGGAAGGGGGTACCTGGGGCAGTGCCCCTAAAAAGGAAGGGCGCCCATTTTTTGGGGAAAAAGGGAAAAAAGGGACCCCCCAAGAAAAAAAAACCCAAAAGGGGAATAAAGGGATACAAAATTGAAGAAGACCCCCCTATAGGGGTTTGGGACGAACGGCAAAATGAAAATAGCGGAAAAATTTCTGGGAAAAATTTTAAAGTCACAAAAAAGCTGAAAAAGGGAGTGGGGGGGGGAAAAAATCCACCAAGGGGAAAAAACTAGAAACAAACCAAAAAATTTGTTTCCCCAATGCGCCCCTAAAACCCAAAGCAACACAACCCAAATTTCCTTCCCATTTGGGAATGGGGGAGGGCCTAACCAAACCCCGGGGAAAGCAAAAAAAGGGGTAAAACCAAAAAAAAGTACAGCGGGTAGGGGGGGCTGGGGAATAAGGTTTGCCAGCCCGGGGAAAAACCATGTGAAAAACCACAGATACCCAGCAGGAAGGGAAAAGAGGGGAAAGGGGTTTTCACGCAACAATTTGGGTTAATAAAACAAAAAAAAAAAGATCCCCCTTTTTGGCCCAGACCCAAAAAAACTAAACCCCCAAAAAATTCCACTACCAGGGGGAAAAGTTTGAAACGGGGCCCCTGGAACCCAACGAACCCAAAAAATTTTTTTGAAGGGAAAAAACCGCAAAAAGGGGGCCCCAAAATTTCCCCGGGGGGCAGAAAGGAAGGCCATTTTTCGAGCAAGTCCCCAGAAAACCCAGAAAACAACGCAAAAAAAAAAACCAAACGCTGGGCCAAACGCCTTTTGAGAAAATCAAACCAAAAAGGAAAAACAAAAAAGGCCCCCAGGGGGCCAAAAATAAGAAAACAACACCCCCAAACCCCCCAAGTATACCCCCCAAGAGCAGTACAAGCCCCGGAGACCAAAAAAAAACCCCGGCAACACCATCTGATCCCCACCTTCCCTTTTAACGGCTGGGCCCCTGGTTCCCTCGGGGGCCCGACCAACAAGGGGGGTCATTACGGAACAATCCCACCTACAACCTACAAACCCCACCTTCCAAAAACACGCGAAAGCCTTTTTGGGGGTGTCCAAAAGCAAAGGGGGACGGGCCCAAAAACCCCCAGGGAACCCGGGGAGAGGGCCTTTTGGGGCCCCAAAGGAACTGGGGGTTGAAAAAAACCCAAAAACCCAAATCCCCCCAGGGGGAAAAATAACCCAAACCTTTTATATAAATAAAAAATAAAAGGGGGGGGGAAAAAATTTTATTTAAAAAATTTTTTAATAATTTTTTAAAAATTTTTAATTGTATTTTTATTTTGTTTTTTTTTTTTTTTTTTTTTTTTTTGGGGGGGGGTGGGGGGGGGGGTTTTTGGGGGTTTTTTTTGTTGGGGTTTGTTTGGGGGGGGGGTGGGGGGGTGGTTGGGGGTTTTGTTTTTTTTTGGGGGGGTTGGGGGGGGGGTGTTTTTTTTTAAAAAAATTTTTTTTTGGTTTTTGGGTTTGTTTTTTTTTTTTTTTTTGGGGGGGGGGGTTTTTTTTTTTTTTAAAAAAAAAAATTGGAATTTGGGGGCCCACAAACAAATGGAACCCCCAAAAAAAAACTTTCATTTCACATGATGACAAGTACCCACCAAATTGTAAAAAAGGGCGGAAATTTTAAAAAAAAAAACCTCCAAATGCCAAACCGAACAAAAACTTTGCCCAAGAAAGGGGGGATTATTTACAAATAAAAAAATTGGGGGGAATTTGCCCCACAATCTTCCCATAAAACAAAACCACGGGAAAAGGCCCCAAAAAAAAACCCCCCCGAAAAAAGATGCTTTAAAGGAAAGAAACTTTGACCTTTCCAGGAATTATAAAAAAAAAACCCCCTAAATTTTTTTTTCCCAAAAAAAACCAACCTTTTACTTTGGGTCTTTTTAAACCTATCCAGTGAAGCCGAAAAAATTTCCCAAAAAACCCTGCCAAAATTTATAAAAAAAGGTTGAATTGATTTTTTAAAAACCTTTTTCTTTTACAATCCAATTAAAATCTTTTCCTTTAATCTGCAAAACCCAAAACCCCATACCCCGCTTGCCATTTTTGAACCCAGAATTTTAAAAAGGGGTTTTATGTCCCTTTAGGCCCCTACGGTTCCATATTGGTTTAATATCGATTACAAAACAGCTGTTAAAGGGTATTTTGGGTTTTCAGCTACAACGGGGCCAAAGTCCCCAAAAAATTGCTTTTTCCCCAAAGGAAATTGTTTGAAAATTTTGGGGGTTTAAAACAATTTGGGGGCCCCCCCGTGGGGGTTAACCAACGCCCCCAAAACCGCAAACGTGGGCAGAGGGTTTTTTTTTGGGATGGGGGATAAAAGGGCTTTTTGGGCTCCAAGAAGACCTATAACCCCGCTAAAAGGGGGGGGGGACAAAAACAGTCCCCCTTTTTTCGGGAGGGGGATCGGGGGGGCTTTTGGCACTTAAGGGGGCCCTAGAGCCCACCAGGGGGGAAAAAACATTAAAAGCCTTTTTTTTTATGTTGCAAAGGCAAAAAAATAGAAAGCAGTACCCCCCAACCGAAAAACATTTAGCTTCTATAAAAAAGGGAAACTTACCCCGGGTTCCACCCGTTTAGGGCGGTACGCCGCCAAAAAGCCCCCACAATAGGGGACTCTTACCCTTTATAGCCTTGCACCCCCTGTTTCAAACCCCCCACCTAACTGGCCAAAAAAATGACTTTAACTCTCCAGCCCGTTTTTAACCCACTCTTTACAGTAAACCCCCCCAGGTTTTTCCGGGGGGGAGGGCCCAACTACTTTCCAAGCAATTAAAAATGCGGGAAAGGGATTGCCGGGGATCTCAACCTTTCCAGCCCATTTTGTTTTTAAGGCCCTTTTTAAGGATGCTCAAAATCAAGCCTTTTTGGAATCTTGTAAAAAACCCCTTTAAAACCTTTTCCCTTGCACAAAAAAATAATTTTTAAAAACAGTTTAAATTGGCAACACCCCTTAAGAAATAAATTCCAAAGAAAGGGGTTTTGTATATAAGGAATCGGAAAAAAAGGGGGTTTTTGAAGCTTTGGAACCCCAAAAAGTGAAACTTTCCGCCCAGTAAACATAAAGCGTTCTCTCAATGCCCACTCCCAAAAAAACGTCTCTATGCCACAAAAACACGGAAGCACTAAACAGGCAATAAAACAAGGCCCCACACGTTTGCAAAGTTTGCGTTCCCTCTCCTCTCTTTCTGACAGGAAAGGGCGATTTTTAGAAAAATCAGTATCTAAAAAAGGTGCTGTCAGGTTACGCAGGAGGGCCCCCAAAAAGGGGTTATGGAGAACCCCCATGGCTTTTTGTATGCCCATTTCTTTGTTCGTTACATTAAAATGCCATGTCAGGCCTTTTCGAAAGGGGGGGAAGTTCAAACGCCTTCAGGCATCTGGGGGACCCATATTTACAGCCCAAATAAACATTGCAGAATGGACGGTTCCAATAAATGAAAGGGAAACTTTTCCGGCCCCAATAGCACACATTTCCCCCACCAAAGGTCCCTTAGACTCTAATATAGACTACGGATATACCCAACAATAGGAAAAAAGAGGTATATCTTGGGTTTATTGACAGGTTTTCAGATGGTTGAGGCGGGGCCCCCACGAAACCCCAAACAAACTACAAAATTTTGTCAAGAAGTCTTCCCACGATTTGGGATACCCAAAGCTATTTTGCTCAACAACGGGCCGCTTTTTTAGCAGGGTTACCAAAAAAACCTTTTAAAATGCTAGGGATAAAACAGAATTTGGGGGTTATACCACCCCCATCACAGGGAACGTTGACGACTAATGGGATTTTAAAAGCAAAAATTTGGGTAAAAAATTGGCAACTACGAGGGAAACTAAATTGGGGGAAACTTTTCCTCTGGCCAATGGATAGATCACAAAATAACAGACTAACACATCTAACTCCCATAAATGTTTACAGGACGACCGATTTAAAATTAAAAAAAGGGGGGAATTGGGAAAAAAATTAAAAAAAGAAAAAATTTTGTACAAAAAAAGGGCCCCCAAGGGAAGGGTTTCCCCCAAATGAGAGGGGGGCCCAAAATTAATAAAGGGGTTAAAAAAAGTAACCAAACCAAGTGAATTTTTTCCCCAGAAAAACCAAAGGGAAAGAAGGACCCTCAAAAACTGCAAAAGTGCCCAGAAGGGGGTGAAACAAAAAGGTGGGGAAAGGGGAAAGGGCCCCCAACCCCCCTAAAAAGGGGAAGCCCCCAAAAAAAAAGGGAACCCCCCACAAAAATGGTCCCCCAAATAAGGGGGAAAAAACCCCAAATCTCCCCCGGGGAGAACAGTCCCAAAAGGGATCGGGGTAAAGACCCAAAGAAAGGACGGTTCAGAAAAAGCCCCCACCCCAAAAAAACCCCAAAAGGGGAGGGGGGATACCCCCCCACAAGAAAGAAGGAAGGGCCCCGGGCCCAAAAGGGAAAAGGTAAAAAAAAAGGTTTTTTGGGGAAAACGGATTTTTCCCCAAATTGGCGCCGAAAAAAAAAGGCCAGGACATTCGGGAAAAGTGGATTTGGCATAAAACAAAAAGTGATCAAGAATAATTAAAAACCCCCAAACCCAAAAAAACCCCCCAAAAAACATTAAAAACCAAACCCCCAAAAAAAGGGAAACCAAAAGGGGAAAGGGCCCATTTTAGACCAATTTTAAATAAAATGAAAAATAACCCCAAAGGAAGTTGGGGGAAAAATTCAAAGGGTACCAAAATTGGGGGTTTCAGGGGGTTGAAAAAAAGCCAACAGGGAAAAAAATTTTTTTCAAGGATGGGAATTTTACCCGGAAAATCCACTTCTTTCTAACTGCTAAAATCCAAAAAATTGTAACCCCAAAATGGAAAACTTAAAAAACACCTTTTTGCATAGTGTAAACAAAGGGGGGGGAGAAAAGGGCCCAAAAATTCTCTGTCCAAGATTGGAATTTAAATGAACTCAGGCCTTTCCCCGTAGAACATAGCAAAAAGGGGCAACGTTAATTGAAATGGATTTATGGGGGTGATAAGGAAATAAAAACCCAACATTAACAAAAATGGGTAAAACCCAAAGAAACAAAACCCAAAGGGAAAATCTTAAAAAAGAAAAAGCAGAATTTCAGTGCCATCAATAGCCCAAAAAAAAATGGAGTTTTCTTTTTCATCAAACAAGGGGGCACACTTCCCCGCATATCGATCCCCACCTTTTACAAACGGGGTCAGAGCCTTGGCAGATGTTTCGGATTGCGATAAACGAATAAACAAGTAAAAATGGGAATTTCCGCAATTGGACAGGGATTTTTTGCGCCATTTATGCAACAGGGGAAAAACGGTACAGGCACCCGCCATTAGAGAAAAAAAAGTCAAAAAAAGCCCGATAGGGGGAAGGGCAGCAGATGCACAATCTATATCACTTGGAACCAGAACCGCAGGCTACCATCAGACCCAAGGCATTAAGGGGGGATTGGGGTCATCTCTGACAGGGATGGGGGGTGGGCCCCTTTAGGACAATGTCAAATGCACAATACTAGCATCAACACAAGGGTAATTTCTTATGGTACAATCACAGAGGTTTTTTTAATTGGGCTTTATCACCCAGGGACGTACAAAGAACGCTACACCACCCTCCATGATGACACTGCAAAACAGGTTTGTCATAGACACCCGTACTTAAGATCAGGGAGTGTGCAGCCTATCGGATGATGTTGCACTTCCCTACCAAAGCACACGGGGAAAAGGGGGAAACCACAAAATATTTAGCAACTAAAAACACTAAAAAATGAACATGTAAAAAATCCAATTGGAAACAGGGGGACACAAAGTGGGACTTCTTAAAAAAACTATCCGGAGAAGTCCTGCAGGGGTAGGAAGAAATGGGGTCGCTGTTGTTGATTCCATGGGCGTTTTGTGTTGTTGTTTCCAGTAATCCGAACGATGATCACAATGATCTCACGATAACCAATTTTTCCTCTAGTTTCACCAGGCAAGACATTGAAAAGAGAACAAAATGAATGCAAATCTGTTTTAAACCGAACCTTTTAAGACATCTACCCCGTGGGTCACGAAAAGGGACTTGATGTATAAAGAAAATCATCCATAATGACAAACATCAGCAGAACAAAAACAAAAAAAAAAGAACGGGGAAAACATAAAGAAAAAAGCTGAAAACGTTTAACAAAGAACTTCAACCCCTTGATCTCCTGCCATATGGCCATTCACTCATGCTTCTAAAACCTTTTGACAAAATTTTTATTTCATTTATGCAGTCTGAGGGGTATCCACTACTAACACCACCTATCATTCCATGAAAAAATGCACATAGCCGCTGGAAAAAAAACATATACATTTGGGGGGGGCCAAAGATTTGAGCATAGTGTTGTCTCAATACTCTATACTTATATTTGGAAAAGGCCAAAAACAACTTTGCATGCCCCTTTTACAAAAAATAGAATAAAGAGTCACCCTAAAACTCGGGCATGTTTTTTTAGCACTCTCCCCATTAGTGAGACATGGGGAAAAAAAGGGGTTTGGGCAAATTTCAGACAGATGTAAATAAGTTTTCAATCAAAACAACAGCTTCAGTTACACTGCTGGGTGACACCGCTCCAACTTTTTAATTAAACCAAAGGTTCTAAGTGAAGACTGACACCTTTATTATTTTGATAGATAAATCAGGCAGAAGGGCCCGGAAAATAGTGGCCAGAAATTCCCCCAGAATCAGGTTTATGTTTTAACAGCCCAATATGGCCACAAAATTTGGTTCCAATGACCCCCCTTTTGGGCCCCCCAAACAACCACCGTAGGGTTTTTCTGGAAGCCCTTTCGGGGATTCCCCCGCCGTGAATCAAACCCCACCAACACAAGCCATGGGACCAACAGGAAATATGTTTTGGAAACGCACCAAGGGGGCCGATGGGAGATGCAACACCGACGAATCAAGCCAAGGGAAAAACCCCAAAACCCAAATCCCCCCATAATGCAGATACAACCGACGGGAAACGTTGCGGGACACAGCCCATCAACACAAAGGGGAAAATGTCAACCCAACCCGAAGCCCCGACTCCCAAAAGGGCACCACAGTCGTCAGGGTCAGCACCAAAACTCCCGACGGTGGAATGCCTAGGGCGAATACCTGAAAAGTAGCGAAAATGGCTGCGGGCAGGCGACAGAGGGGTTTGGGGAACGCCCTCATCTGCTCTACTAATACTTTCTAAGATGGGGGTTGGAGACCCGGCAATTGGGTGACTCACGGGTGGGTTTAAAAACAGACAGGGGCACTACCCTCTCACCACACCCCTTCGAAAAAAAGTCCAAATGGGAAACTCAAACGACGCCCCCACACGCAAAAGGCTTAATCAAGAAACAAAGAATCTTTCCGGGAGTTAGAGGCCCAGAGGAAACATGGGAAAAACAGCGACTCGACGCGGTGTTTTTGGGAAGGCCCGGGGGGATTGTGAAAACCAAAAGAAAGTAACAACAATGACAAAAAATACTACAAGTTGAGAAACCAATGGATAATTTTGGCCGAAAAAAGGGTCTCCTGGGCCGGTTTTGCGTGGCCAAATGGGTGAGTTTATCAAGAAAGGATCTCCTGTGGATATTGACAAAGAAAGGGGCTCCTGGTCAGTCGCGGCTGCGCTGAGATGTAACGACGGATACCACGGCTGCGTGGCACTGGAAATACGTTTTCCCCCAAGGGGAAATACATTCCCCTAACCCCACTACCCCTAAGCAAGAATCTTAAACCCCCTGGGTTTCCCGCCCCGCCACATTTCCCCACACCACATTGGTATCGTGGGTTTTGGGCAAATTATGTACTGACCCACTCGGGGCGTCGGGTCCGATCGAACCAGATGCCAACTCACATATACTGAAATTTACTTGGAAAACCCATACCAACTGAACACGAGGTTCTATATCCCTCCCTTTTTGGGGACTCTCTACGACACCAAAGTGTCTGGGTTGAAGACGACTGATGAAGATGACGGCACACACATACGACTTTTTTTTAGAAGTAAGGTTTCTAAAACACCTATACTTCACAAGAGTGCTTTTGAAGTACAGGGTTTCTAAAAACCCATCTTCACTAATGTGCTTTTGAATACAGTTTCTAAAAAACCTATACTTCACGAGATTGCTTTTGAAGTCGGGTTTTAAACACCATACTTCACATAGATTGCAATAAATTTAAAGAAAAAATTGTTTGACATTATACTGTTTGAAAAAATTGCTATTTAAAATCCCCACAAATCAATAGTCTACACTGGGGTGGCTTACACGGGGAAAAATTTTTTGTTAAAAAATCTCACAGTGAAATATAATCTACACATTTTTGATTGGGTTTTGACAATTTTTTATTGTGATGATATAAGCTTAAGCTTTTGATTTAGTAATTTTGGTTTTTCCGAATTTCTCATTTTTGTTTGCTCTTTTTTGCTGGATTTCCCCCGGCCAGTTCGGTATGGTTTTTCGTGCCTAAAAAAACATGTTTGAACCTGAGAGCGCATTATAGTGGGACTGTATAAGTCCCCAAAGGGGAAATTTGTGAATAATATAATTTTTACTAAACAAGATACTTATAAAAACAAAAATAACTAGAGTGTGTTTTATAAAAATCTACATAAATAAGAAAAAGTTTGATTAAGCAGTAACCCAAAAGATCAAAAGTAATCATAAATTTCAATAAAGCTTCAAAAACATATCTAACTTCCCTACATAACAAAAGGTTTTAAAAAATACAATCTGACCCTTCGCACAAGGGGGTTTCCAAGGGCAGCGGGAAGGGCCTTAAAAAACCCAGGGGGGCATCGCAACAAGAAAGTCCAGGTGCCATAACATAATGGTGAAAGGGAAAATCCCCAATTTCCAGTTTAAAGGGTACAAAGGGTAAAACGGGAAAACAACCGCCTACATGCCCACAAAGACCCCCCATAGGACCAAATTTGGTTTTTCGGACACCATTATTTTTTTGCTGACAAAGCTAAAAATAAAGAAAAATAGGCGTAAAATCATATTTTCCACCCATTTTTTTGGGTTTAAAAGAATCACAACATTTTTACTCAGTCTGGTTCCGGACCAACCGGGTTTTTTTTCTCTTTTAAGAATAAAGCCTATTGCAACGAACTCCCCGACATCTCCATGATTCTTTGAACCTTTTGAGACTCCCCGTAACTACAGCATCTACAAACGTGAAGAAATATTTAAATTTGCGGGGGGTCCGGTATCATCACTGGGCCCGAGACTTTACTTCTTCCCCGACACCTTCTCCCCAAAAAACAGCCAAGCAAACTGTATTGGTATGTCTATTAAAATAACTCCAACTTTTTTACTTGGCTACATAAATTGGTTACACCAATAACAAGGGGGCTCAACTGGCTGATAAAAAATAATCCCTTTAAAAATAGGAGGGCCATCCCCCCCTTCCCCCCGGAAAACCCAAGGGTGGAATTTCACCTTGGTCCTTTTTATCCAAATGAAAAACTGAAATATCTTATTCCATTCCCTAAAATTGCTTCTGAGGATTTCTACTGAAATGATAAAAAAATATAATAATCGGGAAAATGTTTTATTTTTTTTGATCTATTCTGCCGCCAAAGTCGAGAGGGGGCAAACCCACCTATTAAGCATCTATTTTTTTTGTTAAAAGCTTGTAGTTAATATCAAATAACAGTTTACAGGGCTTTAGTAAACTACTCCCCGGTACTTGATGGGATGAGTGCCCCAAAAAATTAAAATTTGCAGTGAATTCTTGCGTGGGGGTGAATTTAAAAGTCATAACCTGAGTTTTTATGTATGTTAAGGGGAATCCTGAATAACCCCAATTTTCCAACATTTTCATAAATAAGGCACCTGAACCTGTTTCCCTGATTGTGACCATACATCTCGCAACAAATTTCTTTATACTCCACCCTCCTATGGATATACCCTTTTAAATTTTTCCCCCTGTCTATTTCTTGGGGCCCAAAGGTTCGATAATAAATTAAGAACGGACTAGGGGGCAGCCCCCGCCTGCACCACGTTGCAGATTATAGTTAGAAAGGGACCATAAACCCTTTTTTCTTCAGTAGGAAAAGAGTAAAAGTGCAAAACAACGATAAAACCTTCACTAAGCCCAAAACGTTTTATTACTAGATAAGAAATTCCCCCCAAACCCAGTCAAAAGCTTTTTCAGCATCTAAACGGAAAAATAGAGCAACTTTTTTCCCTTTTTAATCTCCAAAATATGTAGGGGTCTCCTTATATTTCTTGAAATTTGCTGTTTTTTTTTGAAACCTGTTTTGGGGCCCATCTATTAACAAAGGGATTACGATTTCCCTCCCCTTGTTAAAAAGGGCATAAAATTTAATCTGTTTTAAAACACTGAAAAGGGCCCATATCCTTACATCCATCCTGTCCTTTCCCTTCCTTTGGGGTAATTTAAAAAACCTCCCCCCAAGAGGGGGGGGGAACCTTCTTTTTTAAAAGTAATTAAAAAAGGGCTCCTAAAGGAGCAGGTGTCTCTCAAATTTGTACCCTTCTGGGGGAAAACCCAAACAGTACCCTGCATGTTATGTTCAGGCTTGAAAACTTTTTCATTTCCTCCTTTGTTATGGGAGACAATTTAAATTTATTAATTTCTTTACCAAACGTAGGAGGGCTAAAGAGTTCAGAAATTCAAAAAATTGTGTGTCTATTAAAGTGTTCTGACTGGAAATAAGGATTGTTTGTACATTTCAAATGCTTTTTGTATACCACCGACTGTTAGTAAAATTTTTTTGTACAGGGTCTCTAATCTTATAAAAGGTTTTTCTGCTTTTGTTTTCGACCCCAACTACAATTTGCCGCTTTTGAACCGCCTCATAAATCTCTTTTCTAAATCTTTTATTTTTCTCAAATTTTTCACTTTTATTTTTTCTATTTTCCGCTTACATTCCTAATTTGGGGTATAAAAGGGGTCTTTTTTAACAATGTGCGTTTGTTTTAGGTCTCTCAATTTTTTTTTGCAGATTTGACAATTTTTTTGGGTTTTATCTTTTTTAAAACGTCATCCTGCTAGGGTCTTCCCCGAAACGACTTTTGGGTGCATCCCAAATTACCAGGGGTTTCATCCCCATTATCATTTTCCTGTAAATATCCTAGGGCTTCACCATTTAATTTCTAAAAGGGATCGTTCAACTGCCATGTTTACCTCCATAATGTTTTTGTGCTACCGTCTAAATGAAAGTTAGAAAACCCCGGAATGGTCTGAAAGTTCCCCCTGGCCTATTCTACAATCTTTCAACTGGTAAAACCTTTTATACAAAAGAAAATTATTTTTTGAATAGACGTGTGTCGGCTAAAAAAAAATGTACTTTTTCCATCCATAAACCCCCCATACACAACACCCAGTCTTTAATTTTTTTATACGTTTTTTTAATGATTCCTTTTCTTTTCCTTTGGTTTATCTGTGAAGGGGTTAAAAAACATATTAAAAATTTCCCGCACAGATAAAATTTCCCTAGTTTCTGAGCAACAAACAAACCCTTTCTAAAAAAAAACATATCACTCCCGGGGAGCGTAAAAAATTTTAAAAAATGTCACCTCTTTTTTTGGGTTTTTTCCCCTTTATCAGAACAAATCTGCCCCCCTTATCGCTTATTTCAGATATAAATCAAACCGAATCGAGTTTGAGATCAATATGGGGAAACCCCCCTTTTTTTTTCCATTTTTTTATGATGAGAAGGGATTCCCAAAGCCTTTTTTTATTTTTTTTAAAAATTTTTTTAGTTCAACCCCAAAAATGATTTCCTGCCAAAATGCATATTTACCTCTCCTTTTTTATTTTTTTTATCATTTCTTCTTTTTTATCGGTTATTTAGCCCCTTTCCATCAATGTGTTATATAATGGGTAAAAGCATTAATTTTACTTTGAAAATTGCACTTGTAAAATTCCAGACCTCAAGGGGTAAACAAATAAAACAAAACAAAAAACTCAAAAACAAAATACAAAACCTTTAAAGACTTCCCAAAAAAAAAGGGGGCCGTTTGCCTTTTGATGAGGGGGGTGCCACAAAATGGGGCCCCCCAGTAGCAAAAAAAAAAGTCTTTTTGGGGGTCTCTTTTGTGTTCCTAGGTATACCGTCATTATAATCCGATAATGAAAAAAAAGGAAAACGCTCACTCATCCCCCCGTTGTAGCTCCCCCACCCCCTCCTACATACTCCTTCAGCCCTCCCAACCCGCCCCCGGAATTGGGTTTTTTTTATCTCCGCCCCGCTGGGGCTCGGGCTCTCCCACGGCAGAATCGGGCCAGTGTTTCCTCATTATCCCTTTGGTCCCATGAGTGACTTCACCCCGGTGAATCCCCGTTTCCGCAGCCCTCACTGCTTGTTACGCGTTTAAAGGGTGTGCCCGTTTAAAGAAAACCGCATTCTTTACAGTCTGGAAAATATTCCTTCTCCTTTTGCCCTTTTTAAAGGGTATATATTTCTTCCTCTTTATGGGCAAAAAAAAACCGCGTTTTGGCATGGGCCTTTCTTCCAGCGGATAGAGAATCTTTTCTTTAACTGAGAACTGGAGGGAAACCCCCACCCAGAACATGGTGGGGCGCCGCAGGGGGCTTTGGGCTAGGGCGCGGGGGCGCGTTTTTATCCCCAGGGCACGTCTCCACTTATCAGGTTTTTTCAACAAATGCAACTGCGGAGGTCCCTTTGGGATCTTTGTAAATAATTATAGTTAATTAAAAATGCCTTTTTATTAATTCTGCATAAATATAAAGAGTGTGTTGATTAGCATTAACCTAAGATCATAAATATAAAGAGTGTTTTGATTTAAGCGTAAAGATGACCATAAAGTAATCATAAAGTTTCAAAAAAAAAACAGTCTAAAGTTTTCCCCCCCATAATCAAAAAGTTTTTAAAAAAAACAGTCTGAGGCATTTTTTACAAAAAGGGGTGTCCAAGGGGGGAGCTGCACCCCCTTTGATAAGAATCCTAGAAAAAAGACAGGGGGCATGCGCAGACAGGAGAGGCCCAGTGGGCCCTTACGAATTAACGGGAAACCCCAAAAACCCAGTTTGACGGTTACGTAATGGAGTAAAACGGGGCCGCCTACAGCCCACAAAACCCCCCCCTAAAACCAAATTCGGGCGTTACTTTTTTTTTTATGAACCCTGTTTGGGTCCTCATCTATTAACAAAGGCATTACGATTCCATCCTCTTTGTTAAGATAGCGGCATAAAGTTTATAATCTGTGTTTAAAACACTGATAGGCCTATATCCTTTACAGTCCATCCTGCCTTTCCTTCCTTGGGGATAACTGATATAAAAGCCTCCCTCCAAGAGGGGGGGAGAGAGCCTTCTTTTAAAATGTAATTAAAACAGGTCTCCAGTAAAGGGAGCAGGTGTTCTCTCATAGATTTGTACCATTCTGGGGGGAACCAATCAGTACCAGGTGACATGTTAGTGTTCAGGCTTGAAATAGCTTTATCTATTTCCTCCTTTGTTATTGGTGAGACAAGTTTATCATTAATTTCTTTACCAAGCGTAGGGAGGTCTAAAGAGTTCAGAAATTCAACAATTGTGTGTCTATTAACGTGTTCTGACTGGGAATATAAGGATTTGTAGTACATTTCAAATGCTTTTTGTATACCATCCAGACTGTTAGTAATCTTGTTTGTAACAGGGTCTCTAATCTTATAAATGGTGTTTTCTGCTTGTTGTTTTCTGAGCCTCCAAGCTAGCAATTTTGCCGCTTTAGAACCTGCCTCATAATATCTCTGTTTCATAAATCTTATATTTTTCTCAACTTCTTCACTTAGTATTTTATCTATTTCCTGCTTGACATTCCTAATTTGGTGTATAATAGAGGGCTCTTTATTAACAATGTGCGTTTGTTCTAGGTCTCTCAATTTTTCCTGCAGATTTGACAATTTTTGGGCTTTTATCTTTTTCAACACGGTCATCCTGGCTATGATCTTCCCCGAGAACGACTTTGGCTGCATCCCATAATATACCAGGGTTTACATCCCCATTATCATTGTCCTGTAAATATACGCCTAGGTCTGTCACCATTGAATTTCTAAAAGTGGGATCGTTCAACATGCCAGTGTTTAGCCTCCATAATGTTTTTCGCTGTCTACCGTCTAAATGTAATGTTAGATAAACCCCGGAATGGTCTGAAAGATCCCTCTGGCCTATTCTACAATCTTTCAATCTGTGTAAATCCTTGTTATACATAAAGAAATAGTCTATTCTTGAATAGACTGTGTGTCGTGCTGAATAAAAAGTGTATCTTGTGTCCGATCCATGCAAGGACCGCCATACATCAATCAGTCCCAGGTCTTTAAGTACCTTGTTTATACGTTTTTCAATGGGATTCCTTCTTCTTTTCCTGTTGGTTGTATCTAGTGAAGGGTTAAGAAGCATATTAAAATCTCCTGCACAGATAAGTGTCCCGTATGTTTCTGATGCAATCAAATCAAACACCTTTCTAAAAAAAAACATATCACTCCCGGGGGAGCGTAAACATTAAATAATGTCACCTCTTTTTGGTCTATTTTCCCCTTTATCAGAACAAATCTGCCCTCTTTATCGCTTATTTCAGATATAAATTCAAACCGAATCGAGTTTGAGATCAATATGGGAACTCCCCCTTTTTTTTACCATTTTTATATGATGAGAAGTATTCCTAAAGCCTTTTTTTTATTTTTTTTTAAAGTTTTTCATGTTCAACGCCAGAAAAATGAGTTTCCTGCCAAAATGCTATATTTATCCTCTCCTTTTTTATTTTAGTTATCATTTTGCTTCTTTTGATCGGATTATTTAGCCCATTTCCATTCAATGTGAGTATGTTATAATGTTGGTAATGCATTAATTTTACATTTGAAACATTGCACTTGTAACATTCCAGACCTCAAGGGATAAACAAAGTAAAACAAAACAAGAAAACTCAAAGAACTATAATACAGAACCTTGAACTGAGCTTCCAACGAAAAAGGTGCCATGTTGCCTTTGGTAGTGAGGGGGGCTGGCCACAAAGTGGGGCCCCTCAGTAGCAGAAAAAAAGTCTTGTGGCTCTCTGTCTGTGATCCGTAGGTATCAGCCGTCATTATAATCCGATAATGAAAAGAGGAAATCGCTCACTCATCCCCTGTTGTAGCTCCCGATCCCGTCCTACGATACTCCTTCAGCCTCTCCCGAACCTGCCGCTGGAATTGGTTCTTATCTCCGCCACGCTGGGTCTCGGTCGTCTCCCACGGCAGAAGTCGGGCCAGTGTTTCCTCAGTTATGCCCTTGGTCCCATGAGTGACTTCACCCACGGTGAATCCCCGTTTCCGCAGCTCCTCAGCTGCTTGTGTAGCGCTGTTATAAAGGATGGTGCCCGTTTTAAAGAAAACGCGCATTCTGGTTAGCGGAGTCTGGAAACATATTCCGTTCTCCTTCAGCGCCTTCTTAACGGGTATATATTTCTTCCTCTTCATGGTCAAAAAACACTCGCTTGTTTTGGACATGGGGCTCTTTCTTCCAGGCGGTATAGAGAATCTTCTCTTTAACTGAGAACTGGAGGAACCGGACCACCACAGAACATGGTGGGGCGCCTGCAGGTGGCTTTGGTGCTAGGGCGCGGTGGGCGCGTTCTATCCCCAGGTCACGTCTCCGACTTTATCAGGTTTTCAACAAATGCAACTGCGGAGGTGCCCTTGGCATCTGTTGTAAATAATTATAGTTAAGGTATAATATGCCTTGTATTAAGTCTGCATAAATATAAAGAGTGTGTTTGATTAAGCATGTAACCTGAAGATCATAAATATAAAGAGTGTGTTTGATTAAGCATGTAACCTGATGACCATAAAGTAATCATAAAGTTTCAAAAAATACAGTCTAAAGTTTCCCCACAGTAATCACAAAGTTTTTAAAAATACAGTCTGAGGCCATCTTACAATAAGGGTGTCCAAGGACGAGCTGCACAGGCCCCGTTTTGATAAGAAGTACCTAGAAAAAAGACAGGCGGGGCATGCGCAGACAGGAGAGGCCCAGGTGGCCATTACGTAATGGTGAACGGGAAAGTCCCTAAAACTCCAGGTTTGACGGTTACGTAATGGAGTAAAACGGGACCGCCTACATGCCCACAAAGACCCCCCATAAGACCAAATTCGGGCGTTGACACCATTATTTTCCAGGCAAAACAAAGCTAAATTTGGAAAAAAGTGGGCGTAGAATCAGTATTCTCCACCCAGTTCTTGGGATATATAAGATCATGCACAGACAGTTGTATTTCGGTCTGGTTCCAGAGCCAACCCGGGTTTTGTCTCTGTTGAAGAATAAAACTCTATGCATCGAACTCTGATCGTCTCCAGTGAATTCTTTGAACCTGTTGTGAGACTCCAGTAACGACTGAATTATGAAGAAGATTAAGTGTTGGCATGGCAATGCAGTTGGTCCAGTCCTTATGTCGGAGGAAGAAGCCCAGGTTTCAGGCCAGTGATGAACACTTTTATATTTATGCAAACTTATCATAACACACTTTATAGTTATGCAGACTTAACATTTTGCACACACACTCTTGATTATATTGCTTATTACAAAGCTTATATTGCTTATTACAAAGCATATTATTTACAACACTTATCACTGGCCCTGACCGGGACTCTTCCTCCCCCGACATCACATCTTCCGGGACGCCATAGATCCTGATATTGTTGCGTCTGGAGCGCCCTTCCAAATCAGAGACTTTATCTTGTAATGCCCGTTGATTACTAAGCAGCTGGGTGAGGGCTTCCTTGACTCCAATGTCCCACTGTTCCATATCGGCCATGCTTTCTTCCATCTCTCCCACGCGCTTCACTGCTCCTTCAATCTGACCCATCGCATCTTGTATTTTCTGGTTTATTTCCGTCGTGAATTCGTCCATTTGTTTTTTAATGTCCTCTCGAAAACAAGTGCGGAATTCTGAGAGATCTCCTTTCAGTTCAGCCCGGAGCACTGCCATCCCCGTAGTCACGACTTCGCTCACTACTTCGCGGATTGAGTCCAAAGTTTTGTTTCCTCCGTGGCCTCCATCTTGTCCTGTTGGGGTTTTGCTGGCCACAACTTCTTTATCAAGGATTTACATTATTAAGTAAGAATTTCAATAAAACACTGAACAAAATAGACAATTAATAGAAAGGAAATTGAGAGAAAGAAGGACAGATAAGAAGTTCATTAGAGAGAAAGGCAAGAATTGTTAAAAGAAACCAACAACGTGAAGATTAAAACAGGAAAAAATGCAGATATTAAGGTAGGAAGTAGTGGTATAAGGATAGTTAAAGAAATAGGAAAATGTTATTGCCTGTGTGTAACTCATCTTCTGTCAAGTAGTCTTTATTTCTCTAGCCCCAAAAATAACATGTATTGTTTTTCTGACCCTTAGCTTGCTTCATTGTGAAAAAAAGGGGACACAGAAGTGATTGTTTCTGTGGTCCCCTCACAAATAAGAGGGAACAGCTTTACCATCCACCACAGCGACCTACGGTCCCTTAGACCACACCAGTGGCTTACAGGCGAGGTATGTAGTCCTAAGAATAGAACAGATGTTACAGTGAAAAGACTTGCAGTGAATTGTAATTCTCTCCACTACACATGAATCCAGTACCCATGTTATGCTGCCTTCATGGGCCACCACATGAAAGCAGCATTGGTTGTTCAGTCCTTGAAATAATTCACAATTTTTAAAGATTGGTATTAATTGCATACACAGTTAAATATTAACCAGTTTTTTGTACACTTGGGAACAAGTAGTCACATTTTGTCACTTTATTAATCAGTGACGCAATTGCAATGGATCTCACAATTTTCCGATGTAATGTACTTATATTTTTGCAGTTACTGCATATATTTGCATATCTATTTTAACAGCAAAGCCACACAGTAACCCATTAGTTTATAATTTGAATAAATGAAAATTATTTTATTAGTTTTAATACACTGTCTGCATGTCAACAATCTCTTAAGGTCATTGAGTGCCTCTTTCATGTCACTGCCAATCTACTGAATTTGGGGAGTAGGATTTATATTCTAAATCACTATACGGCTGGTGTGATCCTCTTTGGGGGAAGAGAAGAGGTCAGGAGGCACAGTTTGTCTAAGGTAAGCTGTGTTTCTGTTGGGGAGATGTACGCAGGTTAACAGTTTGATAAGTGTTTACATCTTAGCTGATGAAACATGTTTGTTTGACTGTGTGTATAGTATGATGAAGCAAATGCAATGTAATAGAGAAAGGTGTTTTAACTATAGGCTTTTTACAAAAGCTGTCTTTTGTTTTTATCAAGTTGTTCATTTTTGCATGTGTTACAGATAAACTTTGAACTATGAAGCCGTTGTGTCGTTTGTCAATGTACAAAATGTGCACTGGAAGTTTCTGGTTAGTAGTGCCTATTTATCATGATTGTCTTTGATTTTTTTCTGGATGTTGTGAATCATTTTTGATTAATATTTCTTGTGTTTTCTGTGGTTACAGTATATCAATGCAGCTGAAAGCATGGTGTATTTGGCAGATCCCGCACGCAACTCCACAGAGCTGGCAGTCAGACAATGCTGCCCAAAGATTACGGTACCTTTAAGGCAATTATGGCAATTTCAGCTTTTCAGCCAAACTAAATAAATTCCATTCCGTCATAATCTATTTATGTGGGCACAGCTGGATCAGCTACACATTCCATATAATAATGGGGGCGGTTAACACTGCCAGCACTTTTTTTTTTAAATTGATGTCCTCCCTCATCAGAATCAGAATGTGATATATTGGTGTCTGCATGTTACCCCTTAAAATGAACTGTTTGACAAGCTTCGCACTTTTTGTTACACTTCTTAAAATGATAAAAATCATCAATGTTTCATTG